>JAOEHX010046339.1:0-16965 GCA_025448015.1 Bolborhynchus lineola | reverse complement strand
GTGAATACCAGTCTTCGAAGCGCATTGATTTGCCATTTGTACATGTGTGTTTGATCATACACATACATACATACACATGTGAACATCATACACACACTGATGTTTTCATCATCAGTGACCATTTCTTACCCCAGGAGATGCTGTCAGAAAATGTCATAAGAAAAGAGGAAAAATTGTCACCTAGCAACCAAAGCTTTATGAAGAAAAGTTCTACGCTGACCAGCAGAGACAGAATGAGCTGGGAAGTTGGGAAGAAGCATGAGCAACAGTGAGCCGGCTGCTTGTCTGCTGCTCTGGTGCTGATCTCAGCCTTCCCATGGTAGGAGATATGGGCACAAGGTTCATCTTGAAGGAAGTTTGGAGTTTCTGTCAAACTTGCATAGAACTTGGTTTGCAAAATAGGACTTTGGGATTCTTTTTCCTGACTTTCAAATAGGGATTTGGAAATGATACAAATAGCAATTTAAGATGGCAATCTACATTTTAATTTTATAGCAGCAAAAAGTAAACTTGAGAGAAGGGTCATTATCTCTCTTTCATTTCGTTTATCTCTTTTATCCTTTCCTACCACTAAAAGAGACCTGATTAAGCAGATATTTCTTCTATTATCTGCTTAGGAAGAGAGAAGTGTTTCTCTTTTAAAGTCTTTGGGAAATTAAGAGATTCAGAGTTAATATTACTTGCCACCTGCTAAGAAAGGAAGCTGGGGAATAATAAAAGACAGACTTGTTTATGGGGGGAAACAAAATGTCTTGGAAAACATTAATACACCTGAACTAACACAATACTGAACAGGATACCTTGCTTTATTTGAGCAAGGAACACAATGTTTAAAAACAGACTAGTGGATCGTGGTTGAAAATTGGAGGACAGTACTTCAGTCACTTCTGCTGCACAAGCTTGCACATGGTCCATTTTACCTCATGCCTGCCTGTGCTTACATGACAGCACGAGTGGGTGTAATAGCATGGAGAGGATGTGAGTAGGATTGATCTGGCATACTATGTATGCAAGGCACACGCAACTGCTGCTGATTTATTCCAGTGCTACGCCAACAGAAACTGCCCTTACACAGGCACTTCTGGCTAAGAGTTTACAGCCAGGGTTGCAAAATACTGTATTGCAACTGCATGCATTTCATAACCTCCAGATTTCATAAGCTGTTTAAGAGCGGCACCGCAGCACAGCAGTTTTGTTTCTTTACGGCTTCTCTAAGTTCTGCAGTGGGAAGGGAAACTATATTTTTTATTTTTGCAGTCACTTTTGAGCACTTGTCTTGAGCTCTCTTTTCCAGCGCCGCTTGTTTTGTTCCGTCACTGCCTTCACACCCTCCTCCCCAGATTTCATTTCACAGCGAATGCCGACAAAGAAATGCTGAACTCCCGCGTCTCGCCCTGACAGCCGATCCCGGATTTGGAACTGCCAAAATGGTGCAGCACAATGAGGTACACCCGCTTCACCGGGGGCGGCGCATCCTCCGCGGCCCCGGCCAAAGCCGCAGCAGGAGCCGGGGCAGCGCCCAAGGTCACCCGCGGCCCCGTCACAACACGGCCGCAGCCTCCCGAGGCACCGTTACCGTCACCACACGGAGGCTGTGTGCCCTGATAGAAGTTTTATTACAGAAGTGAACAGCTCTGCAGGATAAGAGTCGTTACAGAGTGCTAACCCAGCCTGAAAAATAGACACTTCACGTGGAACGCTCCGCCCCTGCTGCAGGTCGGGTCTCAAAGCAGGAACATGGATTCTCTTCAGTAAGAAAATATATGTTGCTAAATGAAAAATATACAGTTAGAAGAGTTATTGGCTTGCGAGCAGCTTGGCCGGGGGTTAAACCTCTACCAGCTCCAGAGGGTTGACCGAGGATTGGGTCACGTGTAAAAGAGGAAGAGGTATAGAGTATATAAAAATAACCCCCAAAAAGGCAGATCCCAGGTTTGCTCCTGCGCTCCTGTTAGGAAATGGCCTTGGCCTCGGGGAGGAACGCTTCCCAGTACTTCACCAGCTGCAAGAGGAGATACAGCAGTCAGGAGCCTGCAGGGTTTTGCCAGCACAGCTCAAGCCCAGAGAGGGCTGAGAAGGCAGTGGTGGGGGAATAGAAGCCCCTCCACCAGGCACACATTCCCCCCCAAAAAAAGGCATCCGGGGGATACAAGGCTTGTATCTGCCCTGCTCCAGCCCGTGGGGGCTCATCCCTCCCCTCGCCCAGGGACAGGATGCACCCGCAGTGGGGCTCACGCTGAGCTGAGCTTCAAGAGGTAAAACCCACTCACCTGCTGCTGAGAGTTTAGCAACGTCTCAAGGTATTTCGTGACGTGGTTTCTGAAGTCCCTGGACTTCTCTTTCTGCAAGAGATGGGCACAGGGAGTCAGCCCAAGGCTGAATGCACCAGCAAACAAACCCCTCCAGCTTCTGAGGGGGAAGGAGAAACCACCAGGGTTTCCCTGTTCCTCCTGGGCCACCACAGAGACCAGCACAAGAGCCTGAGACATTGAGCATGAAGCTCCTCTCCGGTCACAGCCTCAGGGCTCAGAGGGTCTCTGCCCACCCACCTTCATTTCAAAGGATATGCCTCTCACACAGAGGCTTCCCCATGGCCCAAAGCCACCAGCTCTGCCCGCAGCAGCGGTGCCCCAGCCCGGATGAGTGCAGATTTACAGACACTGCCAACTGCTGCACTGGGAGCCGGGTCAGGAGCCCAGCGACCCTTGGCTCGTGTTGCCAGCCAAGGCACACCGAGGCCAGGGAGGTGGAGGGCTGCAGGCTGAGAGCGGGGCCAAACCTACCTCAAACCGTGTCACTTCCCTGCGGATGACGGCAGAAATCCGTTCAAAGTCCCTTTCGTACTGTGTGACACGAGACTCCCACTGCAGAGAGAGGAAGCATGCGGCTGTCTGCAGGGCAGGGGACCTGAAGAAGCCCTCGCTGCCCTCTCCAAGCAGTTCTGGAGTCATGACTGTGCGAGGCTCTGCCAGAGCAAAGCTCAGCATTCCTGGTCCTCACCCTCACAGCAAGCTGCATCCTGGCTTGCTGCGAGCAAGCCACAGGAGGTGGGACACAAGCAGCCCCTTCTGCAGGGCTTGCTCAAGGCTGGCTTATCTCTTGAAGCACACTTGGCAAGAGACACCCATCCCTTCAGCTGTGGGGCAGAGCACAGAGGGAAGGAGCTGAGCAGAGATGCAGCACACCCCGGTCCCTACCTCTGTGATCTCCTCCTTGGCCTGCTGCAGCTTGTCGGGTTTGTTGGCCCACAGCAGCCTGGCCTCCATCTCCCTCTTCTTCTGCAGCATGGTCTGGGCATCCTGCCACCGCTGCCAGGTCTTCATGCGCTGGTCAAAGGCTCCCTGCAAGGAAGGAGCAGAGACTGAGCTCTGCTCTGCTTCATCAAGTGAGGTCCTGGGCCCTCCTCTGCGTAACTCAACCTGAGCCAGAACATGCACTGCTCTCCAAGGTGCAACATCAACCAATCTGTGCCTCAGGAACAGCTCTGGGGCCTCTCTCCAACACAGGGTTTTGCCCGAGGGTTTGGCAGGAGCCACTGAAGAGCTCCAGCCACACACAGGGTCCAGTGCAGGCCTGAGGCCACCCATGAGCTGGCAGCACCCCAAGCACAATGTCTGGCACCCCAAGCTCTGCTGGGGGCCCACTTCAGTCCTGCCATGAAGAGGGGGGCAGTGAGTGGCTGCCTCTGCCCACCCCACACTGGATCTCTAGCAGAGGCTCACAGACACCCATCAGGAGGCCAGATGATCTTAAGCAATCCTGCAAATCACGAGTCCAAGCAAGAAAAGCCCCATTAGGCATCTGAATGCAGCCAGACTGTGGGGAAGAGCTAGGAAAGCAAAAGCAGTGTCACAGTGTCCCAATAGCCTGGTCAGAAGGACAGAGCAGCCCAGAGGCAGGTAAAGGCTGAGGGCTCCTTACCAGAACATATGCCTTATACCTGCAGCACTATGTGAGATCTTGGCCCTGCTCTGGAGCACCCACCACACCTCCCAGTACAGACTGGCAGACCAAGGAGCCTTGTGCCTAATCACGAGGCTGCATTCTGGCCTCTGCAGCCTCTGGAAGCAACTGCACAGAGGGAGGACACACTTGGGGCAGGGAGGAGTCAGCCTCCAGCTCACCTGGGACCTGTTTCTTTCAGCCCCCAGAGCACCAGGCAGGCTGCAGACTCAAAGACTCAAACTGTTCCCCAGCAAACCTATTTGCAGCACCCAGATCATAGGTTACCAGCTCAGCCCCTCTGCAGTAGCCAGAGTCTTCACCTCCAGAAGGGTTGAGGCCACCTGCAAGCTATGAACTTGCTGCACAACTCCCCTGGAGAGCAGCAGCACAGTAAGGCCTCACCTACCCCACTTTTCCAATCTAACGAATCCAGCACATCCACAGCTGGACAAGCAGCAAGTTTTCCCTCTGCCTGGACAGGTCAGAAGCATGGCATGTTCTGTGCTTGAATTTAGAAGACCAGCTGCCCCCAGCACACCTAAGCCCTAAGGTCAGGATCTGCAGCAGAGCCTAGAGCTTGCCCCATAGGAGTGCTCACCCTTACAACCGAAAGCAGGCGGATGTAGTCTCCCAGGAGCTCGGCCAGGAGGAAGAAGTCATTGTTTGCCTGTTCGTGGTGCAGCTGCTCAATCTTCTCTTCCACCTCAGCCAGCTGGGACAGTGCCCGGGACAGGGCTGTGTTGTCCTCTGAGCTCCCCAGCATGGCCAGGCTCTTTGCAAACTGGGCTGTGTTCAATGCTAGCTCTAGTGAAGGAAACAAGAGTCAGGCAAGGGGCCTCGCTTCCACAGGTGCTCTGCAAGCCAAGCCCCAGCCTAGAGGTCAGCCCTAGGAGCTGCTTTGCAGCAGCCCCAGGAGATGTGGGCTGGAAAAGCCAGCACCATCTCAGACAGAGCCAGCAGCTCCGCAGCATGGTGGGAGGAGGGCTGGGAAACTCCAGCCAGGGAGAAGGGAAGCAGCAGAGTGGGAGGACAAGGCAGAGCTTTGCAGAAGTCAGCCAAAACATGCAGGGGAAGAAAAACAATCCCGCTCCCTGCGAGAGGAGAGCTTGGAATTGATAGCAGTATCAGCTCTGCTCAGGTCTGCTACAGCAGCCTCGTCCAGCAGGACGCTCACTCCGACACCAGCATCCGAAACTGGCAGGGCTGGGCCGAAGAGGCAGGATTACTGTTTCACTTGTCTCCCATGATGAAGAGACAGGGAGCAATTAGTAAGGAAGCTCTGCGGTATCTCCTCAGAAGGGCCTCCTGGGACACCTGCACACCAGTGCAGGTCAGGTTTAAGTGCTACAGGCCAAGCTCCAGCTCAAGCAGCCCCCGCTCGTCACCTTTCCTGTGGTTCACCAGTGCCTCCACGACAGCGTGCAGCTTCCGGAGCCGCTGGTCCTCACACTCCACCTCCTGCAGCTTCTCCTCAAACCACTGAAACGAATCCAAGAGCTGATTCCCACACATGGCACCGCTGTGGGGCTTTCCTGGCATCTCCCACCCAAAGCTCGCTTTGGCAAGAGCACACAGCTCCAGAGCGAGGACAAGGACAGCCCAGAGGTGTCCTAACACTTACTATGTCCGATTCATTCATCTTGATGGTCATTTTACTGACAGCATCTGTAGCTTTGTTGAACATCTTCAGTATTCCTGCTCCACTCAGAGCCTGGGTGCCCACTGCTCTTGGTAGCTATAAAGAAATAGAAATAGTTTGCTTTGCCAGGAGATAGAAACAGCTTAACAGCAGCCACCACCTCATTCTCCCTTGTGGGTACCTTGACAGGCAGGGCTTCTCTGCACACAGCTACTGCAAAGGGCCAGCCAGACACTGCCTCAGCGGTGGCGAAGCCCACACAACATTCCCAATAATGGGACTGGAGTAATGTACAAACAAATGAGGAGTTCCTTAATGTTACACTGTATGTGGGGCCTGCCTGTTCTGCTTGTCTGAAGTAACACACATATGTAGGAACCAGCCACACTATTGACCTGAGGGCTGTCAGAGCTGTCACAGGCACACAGGCATGTAAGCAGAGCTGGAAAATACTCTACACCAACCACAACTACTTTCCAGGGAGAGCTGAAGCTGCCCAGCACCAAAGTGAGGTGTTTCCATGATGCATGCTCCTACACCAGAGCTCCAGCACAGCATTACTGCTGCAGTCACTCAGGCCAAGGTTCCCCCAAGGCTCAGCCTCCTGAAGAATGACTTCTCCACATCAGGCATGCAGATGGGCATAGTCAAGCTTCCAACTGAGGAGCAGGGACCACACCAGCCACGTTTCAGTAGGAAGCCAGCTCTCCCACAACATCTGAGCATCAGGACACCCCTCATCTCCAAACAGCAGGCTACACTGCTGTCACGGGTTTCAGAGAGTAAGGACCACAAATGCTCTCAACACAAACCCCCACCACAATGGATGCAAACGAGGCCGGAGCTCTTTGTGAGTGTGCAGTGCTCAGGCAAGCACCCACACAGAAGGAGGCTCTGTTGTATTCACGTTGTGTGGCAGGGGTTTGGTAGCAGGGGGCTGCAGGGGTGGCTTCTGTGAGAAGCTGCTGGAAGCTTCCCCCATGGTCAATAGAGCCAATGCCAACAGCTCCAAGACAGACCCAACAGTGGTCAAGGCCAAGCCTGTCAGTGACAGTGGCAGTGGATGATAACGTATTTAAGGAGGAAAAGTTGCTCTGCAACAGCAACTGCAGCCAGAGAGGAGTGAGAACCTGGGAGAACTCTGCAGACACCAAGGTCAGTCAGAAGCTCATGGAGGCCTATCTCCTGTAGGAGGGACCCCACACTAAGGCAGTGGAAGAGTACCAGGAGTCCTTCCCTAGGGAAGGAGGGGCAGCAGAGACAATGCGTGATGAACTGATCACAACCCCTATTCTCTATTCCCCTGCACCATTCTGAAGGAAAAAAGAGAATTCAGGAGTAAAGTGAAGCCTGGGAAGAAGGGGAGAAAGGCATTTTAAGATCTGATTTTACTTCTCATTATCCCTCTCCGATCTGATTGGCAATAAATTCATGTTCCCCAAGTAGGATATGTTTTGCCCACATTGAGCGATGTCCCTGTCCTCAGCTCAGCCCACTGGCCTTCATATGTTCTCTCCCCTGTCCAGCTGAGGAGGGGAGTGACAGCAGCTTTGGTGGGCACATGGCATCCAGTCAGTGTCAACCCACCACGTCTGTTATCACTATCACTGGTTTAAGAGCTCTTACAGAGTTTTGCTGCTTCTCACTGAGCTTTGAAGCATCATGCCTCATTGACTGACTGCGTACCAGTTTCTTCTGCACTTCAAGATACTGAAGCTACATTATTCCGCACTACTGACCTCCTCCTTTTCCAAGAACTCCCGGACATCTGGGTCCTGCAGCATTGTTGGGTGGCTGACCACCCTCCGGAGGTACCTGTGCAGAGGAACATAACAAGAGTCACTCTGGTGGTACCAAACCTGGCTGGGAGCCACCACGATGAGCCACAACACACAGCTTGTTCAACCTGGAACAGCAGTTTGGGAGCTGCCCTCTTTCACTCATCAGGAGTCCTACCTGCCTGTGGACTGCAGTGGGACCAGCCTGCCAGACCTTTGATTAATAATTTCTATAATGAGAAAGTTACTGGATCTGCCAAGTGATCAAGACCCACCCTTACATCTTTAACAGCTTGAATAGATCTTTCAGAGGCTGCAGCTGGAGGGGATCAGCACCTCAGAGCTAACTACAACAGGCAACACAGAGCAAAGGCCACTTGTGACTGTGAAATCAGGGTGCAAGCTAGAGATCAAGTTGTTTCTCACCTGCTCTGCACTGTTTGTACGATTACTTCACATGTTTTGGCTCCTGAGCCAGCTCAGTTTGCTCCCTGCCTTGTCGGTGGAGTTTGGCCAGATTTAGACCAAATGCCAGCAGAGGCTTTTGAAGCAGGAGATTGTTCCACAGAGTCAAAGCAACTCTGCAGCTGCAACTCTTCAACAGCCTCCAATCTGCCCCAAGCCTAGAAGCTTTTCTCATGTAGGGGGAATGCGCAGCCAGTCTGACCTTTCAGAGGTCCCCTGCTTGGCTTAGGCAGGAGGGAAATGCTGTTGGGGTCTGTACCTCTCTAGAGCAGCCCGTCTTTTCTCTAGGAACTCTGCAGAGGAGGAATCTTCCTTCCCAACTTTCACTTTGGTCATCCCTAGCACAGAAGGAAGACACAAATTACTGAGCTGCTTCACACTTGACACAAAAGGTAGCATGGTTTGTCACAAGGTACAGGCTATCAGGGTGACAGCAGGGGAGGCATTCTACAACAGGAATCTGACCTTGCATCAGCAAGAGCTACTTGGAAATTTAAAATCTGCTTATCCCTGACAGCTAGCAGAAGTAGACATGCAGGAGAGGCAAAGCAATGCCAGGCAAGACCGTAACCCTACAGCTGCACCCAAGTGGACAGCAAAGAGCAGAAGGCTTTACTCTACATCAAGCAGGTGTGGTGGCACCTGCAAACCCAAAAGATGCTTTAAACTCAGAGCTCCAAGTATGGAACCAGAGTTCTGTCTGTACCACAGAAGTCAGATTATTTTCCATAGCTGCTTCCTATGGCTGCTGTGCAGCTTCCCTCTCAGTTCTGAGACTGAAGGCAGGTCTGGCCTTCAGGCACAAAGCTCACCATTGGAAGGACCAGCCCCACCACCCACCTATGAGACTCTTCTCAGGCGGCGGGGGAACGATGAACCCATTCTGGGCATGCTTCTCAGAGAGCTTCTCATAGAGACCCAGGAAGTCACTAAACCTTCTTTTCACCGAGAACTGCTTGCTCCTGAACATTGGCATGCTCGTCTGTGGGGAGAGACAGGACTTGGGTCAGGCTCACCCAGGGAAGGTGGCCCCTGCATGCACAGCCTTGCTAGCTCTACCTGCTGTCACTTCTGGCAATGAAGTAGGACAGCTTGAGCTCTGCAAGGTATGAGCAATGAAGAGAGCAAACTTTAGCCTAGGTTTTCAGCAGCTTACCTCCTAGCAGTTCTCCTTGGCCCAAACATTATTAATTATTATTAATGCCACTAAACAATAGAGCAGCTGTTACTGCAGCCACAGGATGCTGGGTGAGCCCTGCCCACTGCCTAATCCCATCATCCCTGCTCCACAAAGGAACAGGGACTGCTGTCATGTCACAGTCACTTAAGACTACAGAGCCACCAGTGGCTTTTAACTGCTTAGAGAGCAGGACCAGAGACTAACAAATCCGCCTCGCACACCATCAGCTTCAGACCACAGGATGCCTGTAGTCCAGCAGCTGCTGTACAGACATTAGGAGCAAGCTCTTGCAGAGCTCAGAGCAGCACCCCAAAGCTCCAAGGAGGGCAGCAGCTGCAGAAGGCTCCATTTCTTGTGACTAGCCCAGGACAGCAGGTCCTGACATGAAGCCACAGCAGCTCTTCAGCAAGAGCTGAGTTCAGGTTGGCTTAATCTGAAACCACCATCAGCACTGAACCTTTTAGCAACAGCCCCAACATCTGGGGCTCTCTCTAACAGATGTCATTCCTGCTGCTCTCTCCCAGTGCTGAACACTGGTATCAGCCAGGACGGCAGAGGTCAACTAGCTGTAAAAAACAGAGTCTCCTTTCAAATAGATTCAAACCCTATTTCTCAGCTAGACTCATCCTTTGATCTGTAGGGGTGGATTACAACTCATGAATCCATGTAACAAGGTGCTCAGACCTCCCATCTATTTGGGTCACCACTGGCTTGCCTAAGAACAGCCTGGCTGCCTTGAGAAAATAAAGGCACCCACGTCAGGAGCTATGAATTAGACATACCTGCGTTGACACTTTGTAGGCTACATAGGCATTCATACCATCCCCTGTAGAAAACAGGAACAAGGCGTCAGTATCACAAGATCAGCATCACCCGAATGCAAAGCACAAGGCTCCTGCAGTCTCCTGGCCTTTGCCTGCCTCAGTGGTTCTGATCTTCAGCCTGACAGAGCCCTGAATCTTCACACAGGCAGCATCTCACTGCAGGACCTGGACTCGTGCCCACTAGGCATTTCCCCACCCTGACTGCTGAGCCCTCCTTTTCCTTCCTAAGGCAGCCAACACTGACAATTGGAGACTTGTTGCACTGACAGCATTTGGGCTGACTCTACACATCTGCTCAGCACACAACAATTTGGTGGCTGTGCAGCACATGAAGCGGCCTATTGAGAGGGTGCAGGTTCAGGCAGCCCCTGGCTGCATGTGGCTGGATTCTGAAACATCACGGGCAGTTTTCTACAGCTAACACAGAAATCCCCTTGTTTACCTGGTAGTTCAGCTGCAGAGCACTCTCAGAGGTCCGCTCCTACCCCTAGGATACCTCTGATTTACAAGTCAGTGTACAGTCTGTTCCAGAGATCACAAGATAGACTGAGAGCGAACTGCTACTTGTAATTGCTGCTCCACTGTCTGGGATCAAATGTTACCTTGAGTTCTCTGCACCCCAGGGACTGCCACATAGCTGGCCAGGTTCCTCTGAGCCCCGCTTTCAGAGGGAAACCCTCTTGTGTCTCAGTTTGAAGCCAGAGCTGCTTCCCTGGCAAGCACAGCTGCTAGGGAAGGTGGCAGAGCACAGAAAAATTTAGGGCACCCAGATTTAGGTGAAGACAATATTGCCTCCCCTTTGCCAGCTGCACACAGGACAGTGCTGCCTGGAGGTCAAGTCAAGCTGGTCACCACAGTTCCAGACACCAAGCTCTGCTACTGCAAGCGACCAGGTTCACCCTCCCAAAAACTCCCTGCCTTTGAGGTCCCTGTCTTTCCGGAACCTGATCCTGGTTTCAGGAGCATCTGCGTACTTTGTGTAGCTTTACTTCTTCTAGATGTTGGAAGAGGTCCTGGAGAAGCTACTCCAAAATCAAGTTTGCACTTGCAGAGACAGCTCGAAAGCTGGAGCTGTGGCATGTGGAGGCAGAAGCTGCATTTGGTCCTACTGCCAAGCTTGGCTTCTCCAACTGTGCCTCACTGTGCAGCAGGACAGCATGTTAACTCACCAACTTTCTCTGGGTCACTCACTCCTACAGTCAGCTCAAATTTGTCCTCCTGCTCCTCTTCTTCCAGCTGTTTGGAGTAAGCACAGGAAGACAGCAAGTTAAAACTGGAAAGTCAGGCTTCAAGCCACCCGAAACCATGAAGTCCCATACATTATAGTGAGCTTGCCATGCTACAAAGACATCTTCGGCTTTTCTGTCTGGCTAAGATCACTCTATAAAGTCCTGGAGCTTCTCACTTATGTCCAGGCTACATATTTCAAGGATCCCAAACTGGATTTGTTTTACTACACCACCATTTGCACAGACTGATGCACAAACTGCTCAGCCCCAAGGTGAAACTCCAGAGCCCAGCCTGAACTCTGTGCAAGAGAGTTCCCTTTGAGCTCTTTTACATCACAATTTCAGTTCTCAATTGAAACAGCATCAGATACTGAACCCATGCAGAAGTTGTACTGTAAGCACAGGGGGGTGGAGCAACAGGCAGACCAAGGCTGAATGCATCTTTTCATCATACCGTGCATTTAAACCAGTCTGAAGATAACCTGAGACACAATGATGGCACTGCAGAGTCCACTCTCATGAGCTTGGGGGTGCTTGGGGCAGAAAAGAAGCAATTTCCTTGTCTCCAAAACAGTTTCCTCTACAGAAGAAAAACCCTCAGATTTAAACCAAGCAGCACTTGATTAACTGGGCTTGGCAACCAGATTACAAGTTCTGCTTAGGGACCCTGTGCTCCCATGTCACCCAGGAGACTCTCTTTCAAAAACACAGACATGAGTTGCTACACCACTTGCCCCATCTTTAGTGCTAGAGGTCCAAGTCATTGCTCAGACCCTCAGGACCAGATCAGGCACTGGCTATGTGAGCTTTGGAAGCAGTTCTGCACCACCACATGAGCAACAATGCCGTCAGCCTGATCTGAACCCCACTTCAGCAGTATCAGTCCCAGACTGATGGCCAAGATGCAAGCCGGCACATCCAATACAGCAATTACATTGACTGCACCATTTAAGATGCATGTTTACAACTAAGTAAACAGACAGGTTCCTGCCAATTACAGTTTGAAACCAGCAGGGCAAGTCAGAAAGCTCACAGCAATTCTCACCTCCTCATAGCTCTTTGGAGGGTTTCTAGAAGAAGAGCTTGCAGCTACTTCTAATGCGGGGGCAGGATCGGATGCTTTGGCCAGTTCCTTCTTCTGGTTGTTTTGTGTGCTGTCTAGAGACAACTCTACAGTGGCATCTGTCAAGAGAAGTACACAGGGGTCAGCCTCTCTACTCTGGAGTTCTGCAAAGGTAATTTTGATCTCTCGGGGACACACATGGGATCCAGGGAGTAACACCAGTCTTATTTAGCAAAAAAGAAATAAAAAATCCATAGGGAAGCCACATGAAAGCTTTGGGAAAAGCACAACTTAATGCATCTCCATTCCAGTAAGAGCATTTGGTCAATCCTGCTGGAGAACATTAGATGAATGCAATAAACTTATTTTAGATTGAGGGAGGCATCACCCCCTTGGTGTGCACTAGAGGAGCTGCACACTCTAACAGCTAAAGCCAAGCTGGTTCCTACATGGCACATAGGCCAGCCTGGAAGGCTGCCTCCTTCCCAGGACACTTCCACACCCAGAGGAAGTATAACCTTCCACCTGTTAGCAAGTGTCTCCAGAATTGACCTCCCTACTGGAAGTGTCCCACCATGCCAGGGCTGGGAACAGCCTGACCCTCCTTGTTTTCCCCTGCTGAGGGGTGTTATGCTTCCTGTTCCTTGGGAACAGCCATGTCTCTACTGAAGATGCTTCCTCCACCTGCATGGAGGAAGAAGAAGGTAGAGAACAACAGCCTTTTAACTCCGACAGACACTCACCACCTTACAGCTTAGGCAACAAAACTAAATCAAACCCCATTTTTAATTCTTTTCAGCTTCAAAAGAGTCGATCCTGCTGCATGATTATGCCAGAGACGTGGAAAAGGCTACTCCAACCTTCCCAAAAATACCACCAGAGCTCAATGCTTCCAGAGCAGACTGGAGCACGAGCTGGAGATAAGGACCTGAGATAGTCCAGAAATATCCATGACCCGCATGCCAGACTTAAAAGCAGATCACCGCAGATTTAGAGTTCAGAAAGCCCCATCAAACACTCAGTAGATACAGACTCACCCGCAAACAAGTCCTGATCATCTTGCTCTACATGAACCCCATTCTCTTTGGAGGCGCTGCTCACAGGGAGAAGAGATTCCCTTTTCGGAGCCATGGGCTTGCTCTGGAAGAGAATTAAAAGCACATAGACAAGAGGTTATTGACACTGCGGAATGGAGGCTGGAGGAGCAAACAGCTCCCCTTCCTAGCCACTGCCACACAGGGTCACTACTGTGCGAGCAGACTGAGAGGACATCACAGACTGCTTCTCTTCCACTCATGCTCTCCTGCCAGCAAGGCTGCACTGAGGCATCCCTCCCATTAAGGACACCAAGTGTCACATCAGACTTCAGAGCCAGCTTCCCTCTGATGCTGGGCAGAGCAGGAGCAGCCAGCAGGTCACTGGGACGTGCCAGCCCACAGGCAGAGAGCCACAGCCCCAGTCCTTCCACTACAGGTGTCAGGAGCAGCAGGCAGCTGAGTACACCACAGTGTCCCTGTTCAGAACCCCCACAACACACCCGACCATGCCACTTGCAGGTAGTGATGCACACACCAGCACTAACGCCACATCAAGGCAGGTGGGCAGCACTAATGAGCCTCGGAGCTAAACCACAGTGAGCAGAGCATACTGCCAGCAGATCCCTTGGGAAAGCCAAGCCATCAATCACTGCCAGCAGAGCCAAAGGCAAGACACCGGGGACCACAGGAGCCTTGTCAGCAGCTTAACTTGTGTGGCAGCTCAACCACTACCATAAGCAGAGCTGCCCTTCCCCAGAGGGCTGGTTCCGGCCTGCTTTAATGCAGCAGCCCCCTTCCATGTGGTCCAGAGGAGCTCACGGACTCCACTGCCCTGGCACCGTGAAGCCAGAGCAGAGCCAGAACATCTCCTACACCAGCACTCACAGCTGGACCAAAGCTGGGCATGGCTCTCTGTATTTTGCAACCAAGTCTTGCACATCACGCTTTGCAATCCAAAGCTCATGTTTCCCTTGTACAGCTGGGCCAGGACAAGCCAGCCCCGAGCCCCAGGGGCTGAACTTACCACACAACTGATCCTGCCACAGCAAACAGCCCCTTGGCACGCAGCTTCACTGGGGGGGAGCATCCTGGCTACTGGGAGCAGGCATGGGAATAAGGTGAAACTCTGCTCAAGAGCCTGCACACCAACCAGTCCACCCCACCAGAAGGTTGAGCCATTTCTGCAGCAAGCACTATGGGAGCCAGAATCACAAATCCTCCCTCAGTTTGGAGGCAGAGAAGCAAGAATCAGGCAGCAAGTGCTGTTCTCAAATGTCCCTGCAGAGAACAGAACAGGTCTTTGACAGCCAGTAAATGGAGCACTATCAGCAGTGACTCCAAACCAACAGGCTCCTTTGGCACTTCCTTCTGCAAGGAAGCACCAGTTCCCATTGCTCCTGAAGGAATAAAGCAGTGGGCTCGAGTCTTTGAGTACATAAACCACCATTAGATGACATTAGATGGTGAGTGCTCCTATATTTTAGGGTATTTTCCTGGAGAAGAAAGTTGGGACATGAGCTGCATCTGCAAGTGACAGAGTGGGGAGCAGAGACCCTCATGTCAACCACAGCACCCGGACCCATCCCCGGGCACCTTCAGGGCACCCAAGCCAACAAGAGTGCTACCACCACAGGGACCTCTCCCCGCCAGTGGCCAAGCCAACAAGAGAGCTACTACCATGAGTGACCTGCATTAGGGACATCTGTAGGTCTCATTCAGATCCTCTGCTTCTACAGCTCTTCAAGCTTGTAACCCCCCCCTCACACTCCATCCGCATGGACAAGGCAGGGTGGGCTCTGAAGTTTCCCTAATGACTCCCCAGCTCCCACATGCAGACACAAGCTATCTGCTTTTCTATCATGACAGCTTCTCAGTTTGCCTTAAGTTTAGCTCCTAGGCCTAGGAATGCATCACACTGTTCCTACTTCTCCATCTGCCACTACAGAAGAGCTACGGCCCTTCCAGCTCAGCCCACAACACTCCCCCTGCCATCCCCCAGGGTTGATTTAGCAACCCAACCACCACACGTGCAGGCAGAAGTTCGCTAGGTCCTGCAGCAACAGCCGATGCTTACACCACGGGGAAGCAGAGCTCAGGAGAGCTGACCCTTGAGGGCATCCCTAGAGAAGACTGTGGTCACACACGGATCCAACCTTCATCAACAGACAGATGAGGTCCAGCTCAGCACTTGTCCCTGACCCAAACACCTCTTTGCTGGCTACTGTACGAAGGCTTCCACTGCCAAGCCACCTGCACACTGCCAGCCGGGGGGATGGGCCTCACCAGCCCCCTGCTTCCCACAGTGTTTTGCTAATGCTCAAGGGCAGACAGACAAGCAGAGCCACCAGGTTGCACAGGAGAGCTGAATCTTAGTTATAACAGTTGCTTCAACAATCCTAAACAGCAGATAAGCTGCTTTAGCTCAACAGACTCCAGCTTCAGCAGAGGAACACTTTATTTGCGTGAAAGCCCATGGCAGCTGGCACTCATCTGCACTGTAGGCTGCAAAGCAACAAGACCTACTACACCTTCCAGGTCTTCAACAAGGAAAATCCTGAGACATTCAAGACCACACCAGCCACCATGCCATGGTGCCAGCACCTTCCTCTTGCAACGCCAGGGCCGCACTTTCCCATGGTATTCTCACTGTTGCTTTGCTTTGCCCAGACCAATGTGAGAGCTTTATCCCCTCAGGCTCACGCAGGGCAGAATGGACCCACATCTCCCCAGATCTGCCTTGTGCCCTGCTCCTGCACGAGCACAGCTCACGGGCACCAGGGCAGCACCAGGCAGGTGTCTGGGGAGCTTCCTGCCAGAGCCACCACCTCAGGCCCTGCGCAGCAGCGGGCTGGACAGAGCCTGGGTGAGGCCGGCAGAAGCTCAGTGTCAGCCCTTGCAGGGGACAATGTGACCTGCCTCAGCCTGCAGAGCTTCTGGCTGCAGAGCAGCTAGCTAGGGAGGGATTCAGCTTGGGAAAGCACCGGCCACTGTTTGAAATCCCCTCCTGTCTGCTGGTCACTGACTGGAGCAAATGCTGGCGCAGCTGCCATGGGTTAATGCCAACAGCCTTCAGCAACATCGGCTCGTGCACAGGAGGCAACAGAAAGAAAAGGTGCTGAAACCTTTCATCATTCACACCTCCATCTTCAGCAGGGAATTCATACAACACCACAGCAACCTGCTTCACTGAGCAAGTACCACTAATCCCTCCACGAACCTCAGTTGTGCCAGCACAAGGCAAGGGAGGTCACCAAGGTATTGAGCCTCTTCACCACGAGCAAGGGACATCAGAAGCCCCCAAGTCCTCTCGCCCTCACTGCAGGTCAGGGTTCATCACCCCAAACCAGCAAACCCCACATCAGCCACACCAGCACCCTGTGAATGTTCAAGGGACAAGAACTGGTGCCGGTGGAGGGCAGACGGGGCTGTGAAGCCTCACAAGCTGCCCAGCAAAGCCCCTGAGCTGCAGCTAACAGCAAAACACCAGCGAGGCAGCCGGCCTGGCAGTCCCTCAGCCCAGACCCAGGTGGGTACCGAGAAGCAGGGAGCTTCCCCCCGAGCCGTGCACGGCCATCTGGACCCGAGGGGCTCCTTCGGGGCACTCGGGCTCTGCAGGACAGGCATGCTACAACCGGTTTATAGCGGGGGAAGCGCGCACAGCCCGGCGGGGCCCTCTCGCTGCCACACGGCCACCCGCGACCCCGGGGCACCCCTTCGACAGTGACCCATGGCGCCTGGGGCGCTCTGGGAAGGGCGAAGATCCGGGTCTCCCGTCGGGAACACGGACCCACAGACACCGACCCAC
>JAOEHX010046338.1:37580-57623 GCA_025448015.1 Bolborhynchus lineola | reverse complement strand
AATATGGAGTAAAGCAGGGCAGAACGAAGTGTTCTGGGAAACAGATAATCAAATGGCCTAAAGCTAATGTTTACTTTTTTGAATGTTTTACAGCAGCATTACTTGGAGATGTATTAAAAACAGGGAGCGAGAGGGAGGGAGGGAGGGAGCCTAATAATAGCCTTCCAGTTACAGAAATAGAGAAGCAGCATAGATATGATAATTGAATTTGGTTTGGATGGGTGATAATCCGCCTTTATGCTACAGCTGTAGTTCTCAGATTTGAGCCTCGCTGGTGGCAGGTGTTGGGCAGCCTCCCCTGCCACAGGAAGGCTCCAGCACCGTGTGCCCCTGTGTGCCCCTCACTCCTCTCCCTGAGCCTGCAGGCAGGAGGCTGCAGGTCCTTGATTTTGCATGTGTGGCTCTGGTTTTTCTTCCACCCTCAATTACTCAGCTCCACATTTGGGGAGCTGACACTGCTAGTAAACTGAGGAGTTATATATTTTCGGTTGCACTTGAGGATTAAGTGCCACTTGAGTTATAGTGTCTAGATTCCCAAATATTTGTGCAATTTTATACCATGAATTCTCCTTCCTGACTATGTTTAGTATAAATATTTATTCACACAGCTCTGCTGTTAGATCCCATGAAAGAAACTGGGGGGACTGGGTCAGTGCTTCCAAGCTGGTGCTGTCACAAGCATGGGTCCCCTTGCTGTTTTGTTTCCTAAAACAAACTCTAGCCCCTCTTTGCATGACCATGATGCCTTCTGGGACATATTCTGGAAAATGAGGTGTAGGAAGCAGTGGTTGTGGTAACTGGGCAGCAGGGAGTGGATAATAGGGCCACCCCCTTTCATGAGGTGAACCATTGTGTGCCAGAGACATGGGGTTGACTGCATGCTGATGTCCCACTAGCAAGAGTAATAGAAGGGTGAAGAGCCTAGAGCAGCAGAAAAAGTCACAACATCCTTCCCGGGTGGTGGGAAGCTTCCTTGTCACCCCTGATGCCTTCTGTGCCCCCACCAAAATCCTTCAAGAGACTTTATCAGTCTCTGTTCTCTTGACTTACTTATTTTAGCAAAAAGTGCCTCTGAAGGAAAAGTATTCATTAATTTCCTCTTCATAATAAAATGTCAGAAGAGTCTGAGTTCTCCAGGCAGTGAATTAAATTCTAGCTGCATAAGAGCTTGCATTTTTAATGGAGCTTTGCAGGTCACCACAATTGTTCCCTGCTCAGCCACTCTCATCATTTGGGTCATTACTACGGATGGCCACAGCTGATGCCTAGATCTGACTCCTGCAGTACTCAGCTGGCACTCAAATGCCACCTCTAAGGATAACAAAGAGCATGATGGCTGCTTTAGCACCTTTTTTCCAGCTATCTCAGAAGACCTATATTGCTGTGATTAAATTAGCCTCGTAATGTCATTGGGAGACAGACAGGTAACATGGAAAAAATAGAGGCACAAAGCAGTAGGTTGCCTAAACTTCACAGCCAGAGAGCCCAGGTGATGAATAAGAACTTGGGCTATGGGGTTCAGCAACTCAGCTCAACTGAAAGCCATTTCTGCCATTGGCAGGGAAATTAGTCATGCTTATCCCAGTTTCCAAAGTATTTTATATGAAAACGTGCTTGTCACAGAAGACTTCTTTTGATTGCGCTGTTTGTGCTGTGTCTCAGTGAGCATTCTCACTGTCCTTAGTTCATCTATTTTGGCTCAGGCCTTCAGTTTTATTTTCATTTCACACAAAAAGAACTACTTATCACCCAAAGCACATAGTTTAGACTTGGGAGAGCAAAGTTTTCTAGAGACAGAAGTCAGTGCACAGTGTCAATCCATCACTCTTTTCTTGAACTGCCTATCACCTGTTAGCGAGATAAGAAATACCCACTTTGTCCTAAAAGCAGGTATCTATGACTATGCCACAGTCAAAAATGGGATGAAAAATACAAAACACACCTAGAAGCACTTCCAGTTGTCGGAAAGCATTAGGCTCTTTTTTTCCAAATTCCAGCTTTTCATCACTGGAAGATTAAAAAAATAACACATTTTCTCCAGAACGGTGCCTAATAACAGAACCTCCAAGCCATCCCTTTCAGTCTCTGGCTTTGATGGATGTCTTTGGATTCTGAAAAGGATCATGGTCAATGTCTTATTAGAATAATATTCCAGCATCTTGACAAGCAGCTTCAGACTTTTATGGCAGCTTTCCTTTTTATGCCAACAGCCATGTAACACCATCATGCACTATTCTGGCTTTTATTTTTCATTTATTTTTCTTTCTTATGGAGGGGTTGCTTTAATCCAAGAATCCTTGTTTTGTGTTTCATGTTGTTTTCTACCTTGTTTTTTAGTTTATGTTCTTCCCTTTAAAGTTGTTCTCACAATGCACATATTTGTCTTCTCCAAAAGCAGAGGAATATAAGTGTAAAATTAGTCTTGATGGAAGTGTACTATTTGTGTATCCCTCTTTTGCTACGGACTTGGCCAAGTCCCCTACAGTCTCTGGGCTCAGGACACTAACTGCTTAACTAGGAGAAAACCTGCCTTCACTTTATGATAGAAGTAGGGGGGAAGAAATACTTTAAGAACTGTTCATATCCATCTTTCATGGCAATGTTAAACATGTAAATACTTCAGCAGAAGCTCCCCAGTCTTCATCCTGGATGACCATCCTGGCCGTCTGTCCTTCCTGGGCAGGACAAATGGGATTTGATGAGCTTTTGATCAGGCTCTTTTCAGTTTCTGGGCACATCTAGTCTCAGATATGGTAAATATTGGGCTCACTTAGAAAAGTCAGCTGTAAGAAGGATGTGTTTTCCCTGGTTGCTGGACTAAAGTATTCAGACATTTCACATGGGGAAATGAACCAGCTGTCAAAATGAAATGCTGGAATTTATGTCACCAGAGACTTAAATCAAGGCTGCTATACCATAAAAAAGCCTGAGGTGTTGTTTAGTATTTCCAAGTGAACTAGTAGCAGAAGCTGTGAGGAAATACGTATTACACACAGGGGAGAAAATGCCATGAAACACATGCAAATAACAGGCTCCATCGTCCACCTCCCTTCCCTCAGGATGCCCAGATCTTGACCCAGGAGGAGACCTCTTACCCTCTAGTTTATTGGAACAGCCATGAAGAAAGTATCCCCAGGATTCTCCCTCAAAACCTTGCATTTTTTTGACACTCAGAAAGAGAGTGCATTATTGGTTTTTAATCTTTATGGGAATAATTATTTTTTGAAAGGGAATTCAGTGTTCAAGTACAGAAACAAATTAAGGTCAGAGAGAAGCACCTAGCTTTATGTAAGTGCTTAGTCTCTCTTCATGAAGTGGCTGGTTCTGCATGAATTACCATTAATAATAAAATGTATGTAAGATAGTGACATTCGGTGTGCATGTTCTTAGTTCCCCATTAAGCTGTGTTCCCTAAAAAGGTTTCTAGGTTTATTTAAACATGCAGGAAAGAATTTAATATTAAATAGAAATAAGATGTAATAGAATTATGTCAAAACACCTGAGGGAATTTTGGCTACCTTTAAGGAATGAGCTCTGAAGTGATTCATAGCTAGGGCAAGTGATAATTGAGAAGGGGAAAAAAAAAGAGAAAAATGAGTTAATTCTTCCTCAGCTCTGAAACGAGGTAGTCCACAGACCTATCTGGAGTCTTGCCTCAGTATAGGCATTATTTTACTTTCTGAGGCTGAAAATTAGTGTAGTGATCTTGCTAACACTTTTGCATGCACTTAGCAGAAGCACATGACTAGCTCCCTGGGGTCTGGTGGGACTGTCAGTGTGAGTGGAGATAACACATAATGTAAGTATCAGAGGCTTGGATGCGATTCTACAACTTCTGGAGACAAATGTGTGATTTAGTCATAGCCTAAATTACAGATCTCATTACATAATTCTTAAGCTTTTTAGATTGCAGAATCGTACCAGATCCTGTAATGGGATAAAATCTTTAACCTTTATAATTTTTGGGAGTTTGGATCAAACCAGACACTTTGGTTAGTACCCAAAGGGACAAAGCATAGTGCACAAGCTTAACTTGTTTGCATCGCAATGCAGCTGCAGACTTACTGCAAGATATTCCTATTTAAATTAATATTTTCCACGTCAGTTCAGCAATATCAGCACACTGTTAATGATCTCCATATCCATTAAGATCAGTTCAAATACACCTCAGCGTAGCTTCCTCAGCCTATACTCCTAATGGTATTTTTTTAATCTGATCTGTAGCTTATTATTTTTATTATTCACAAATGTCACAAGCCTTTTCTCTCCCTTTTGGGATTATTCTTCTCCTATTTTATGTCTTTTCTTTTCTTCTAATGTTGCTTTGGGAAAGCTCTGGGGATATATAAAGCAAAATAGACAGATGCCTTCACCTACCAGATTGTTGTGAATAATAATAATCACCTCTTATATATCCCTTTTCATTTTCAAAGCACTTTGCAGCAATTAACTAATTTGTCTTTACAACAATCTCTGATAGATAGGTAGATACATTTGCATAGTGGCTATGTATTTATTTATTTATTTTATCCTGCATAAAATTGTAATGGTTGGGTTTGGGGTTTCGGCTTGTTTTCTGTGAGATTTGTTTTCCCCACCCTACCACCTCTTTTCTTTTCTTCTTTTGATGGATATTTTTGCTGCCCTTCTTTTTCTGAAAGGTAAATGTCTGTGGGATTGTTATGCCCATTAGCACTCCTAATCACTGAACCTAATTAGATTCTCATAGAAATGAAAGCGCACGCCAGCAACAGATGAACAACAAAATTCCGTCAAGAATATGAGCTGTATCTTTACAGCAGTCAGGTATGGCTGGAGAACTGGGAGCCATATCCAAGCCACGTTTGAGACAGCTGGTTCAGATACTAGCAAGGAAGATGGTGGTGGTACATCTATTCCTACACAAACCACTTGCATGGTCCAACTTGCCAAAGACATTGACCTACAGAATATGTGAAGTAAGAAATGTAAAAAACCTGCTCTTTTGGAATAAAACCCCAGAAATGCCAGAAAATTTGATATTGAAACTTCGAATCTATCACAGAGTTCACTCCTACTTGGGTTAGTATAAACATGTAACCAAGCAGGGTCTCAGTGATTTCTACATCCCAGTTCACCAAAGACAAAATTCCTAAATACGTAGAGTAGGCCAAAAAATGTGGTCCCTGTAGTGCTACATTTTCAGTCTACTGAACACCACATTACATCTGTAGCTAAGGCGGGGTGAATCACATTATAGTCTGAAATACAGATTACTACAACCTAATCTAGCCGGCTGTACTGCCATGTACTGACAGCAGTTTCCTGTGGCCTTCTCCACAGCCAGGGAGAAGGACTTCTCCATACAACAGGGAGAAGGGCTCTGCCAACATGGCTTGTCCCACATCCTCCTGTAGGAAAGGACTGCTTACTGTGTGCTGCTCATGTCAAGATGAGCCAGACATCCATGTCCTAACATCTCCTCAGGATCAGTCCAGGCAGCATAGTGGCAACCAGCTGCTGCTACAGCATTTGTGCCACTGCCAATCCTTATGTCAAGCCCTCTTCTCTTCCTCTTTCCAACCCTGAATGGCTCTTTTCTACCTTATCTTTTGTGCATCAGAATAGACAATTTAAAACTTTCTCTAGAATGGGATGGGGAATTGGTACAGATCCTAACATCAGACACAGCCATTGTGTTTTTTACAACCAGCTTTGAAGTAACAAAGCTGTAGTGCAGGTTTTACTGGCAAATCCTTACTCACATGGAAAAGAGCAAGGAACCCCCCACTGCACTACCTTCGTGAAGTGTTAATGCAACAGGGATCGCCAGTACTGTGGGATAATTGAACCATAAAATAGTTCAGCTTTATCTATAAACTCTTCAGTGCAATGCTTCGAATGTGTAACCATTTACATTATTCCCAGAAAATTAGGTCAGCTTTTCACAGAGAAAATGTCAAATAAAAAAAAAAAAAGGAAATAAGAAAGGAAAAAAGGAACCCAAACCACAGGCTTCCTCTAAAAGTACTTTTCCATCCCAGATAGGAAAATGTCACAGTATCCTCCCAATAACATCAGCCCCACTTGTGAGCCAGGGAGGGAGCAGGGGCCGATGAAGAGTGGGCAGCATCCACACTCGGCTTCTTTGAGCTGGAACACAGCTGTGTTATGGCTGTGTCATCGTTGCGAGTGAATTAAAAGAAATGGAAACATTAACTCTGTGGAATCTTTTCAGAAGCTGGTGGTGACTAAACCGGGAGGCACTAACAAAGGAATGCTTTCAGCAAGTGTTTGGCATTTGGAGTGCAGCACGCTCTTTCCATTAGGCTGTTGTGAGGGTTAAAATTAATCCACATTGTAAGGGGAGAAGGCCTCACAATGGATGTTTATTGTGGAGTAAGGCACCTGGAGATGTGTTGTGTTGTCAGAAGGCTTAAATAGTTTGATTCCAAAATCTCACAGCCTATTAAAAGAACTGCAAGAGTTTGGCAGGGAAAGTCCCTGAGATTCTGAGCATCTCTGCAGATCAACCGAAAACACTTGGAAGATGAGGGTGGCCATGCCAACAGACTTGAAAACTCAACCATTGAGTCTGGTATGCGGATGTGTAACTTCTCAACCCACAATTTATTTTGCAAGCAGATTGCATCCACAGGCCAGGAGGTAAGAATTCAGCCTGCTACTGTTCCTTGCTGCACAGAAGCGTCACCCAGTTTAGCCCTGAACCTCTGAATACCTCCCCATCAAAAGGGAAGTCTAGTACTGGATGAAAAAAGGTCAGGAGTGCAGGCGGCTGCACCATTCAGTGACTCACCACTTCCAATTTCCAAGAGCAGCCACACCACATCTATAATTTTCAAGAGCCACAGGCTGCACATGCTTTAGTATGGAAAACCTGAGGGATGCTGAAAAGGGAATGCACAGTACAAGTTGCCTCTACTAGGGACACACACTATTCTGTGCACTGCCAGGCTCTCATCTCTGAAAATAGGCTTTATGGGGTGTATATGAGAAAGACCCCAAATACAGACAATTTGGGCTATTAGAAAATAGCTGCAGTTTCTGTGGACACAAATTCCAAGGAAGCTGGTGCTTGTGCTGGCCACACACACCAGGTTGCAGAGCAAGTGTTTGATCTGATCCTACATACCTTGGTTCTCAAACAGCTTTTTCCTCAGCTATTAGATTGCATTTGTGGTCTGGTTTTGCATGACATGTATACCAGGCTGACTGACTCCTTCCCCCTGCCCATTCCACGAGGCAGCGGTTGCTCTACAGGCATAGCCATCGCTCCAGCTCTCGGAGGCAGCACTCAGGTCCTGCCCTCACTTTGCTGTGGCTGGGCTGAGGCTTTCTGCCTCATAGCCTGCTTGCTCCTGTCTTCTTCCCAGAAGGTCCCTCTTGCTATTTAGCTGCTCTGACAGAACTGGATATGGTAGCCATGTGATCACCAATGGCTTTGCTGCGCTGGAAAAGAGCTGGTGGTGGCAGAGGCATCGCATTCAGGCAGCTACCACTGTGTGTTGCTATGGGCACTGATGCAAAGGTGAAATGCAGGCTAAGCCATTGCTCAATTTTCTATTCAAGCAACTCTTGAGTACTAAAGGAATGGCCATCTGCCAGTATTTGTAATAGAAGGTCAGTATACACTGACATTCAGCAAATTGGTATTATATGCATTAGACCTGCGCTTTATGAGGTTTTGCTCCATTTTGGAAATGTGCAAATTGACTGAAATCACGACTAAAATTTCAGAGGTGCCAATCTGCAGCTGCAAACATGCTGACTGCCCCAAACACCCAGGCAAGCAGCAGGTCCAGATATATAAGATGCAGAAAAAACTGAAAAGAAGCATGTGTGTCTGCTGTGAAGTTGCCACCAGCACCAAATGCATTGCTCCAACTTGCTTCTGTCCCCAAGTGGGATCCTTCCTTAGATAGGGGGTCACACAGTGGGGGTAGGCAGCATCTCCTGCTCAGCTGATGGCAACTGCTACACATGGTCTGCTCTCTGGGAGTTTTTTTGACAGCAAATACACTAAATGAGCTCTTAAAGTCAAATTCAGACATTGTTTTTTCTTTATTTCCTTCTGCTGTTTCCCCATGACTTTGAGTATTCAAGAGCCGGCTGGAGTGCATCCCATCATCCGTTAGTAGGCACAGCAGTGGTCTGCACCGGATGCACAGCCCGTGGTACACCCTGTCCTAGTTCGTGGAACAGCGACTTAGCTATTCACCTCCAATATTACGCCCCATTAACTTAAAGTCAGGCATGATTACTGATTATTTTTCCTTATTTTGTATGCATGTGAGAGGCGAGCAGTAAGAAAGAGAGAGGATTTCCTGTTCATCGTCTGAGCAGAGTTTTGGGACACGGCTCTTTCACTGGATAAAAACAAGCTGCTAAGTGGCACCGAGAATATGGTCCTTTACCAGAAGCTGACACAAAGAGAAGTTTGAAAGGCACTGGTGTGACACGAGTCAAGAGTTATGTTTGTCCATCTTTCTCTCTCTACACCATGATGAATTGCATATTATTTCCTTCATTAGCTTTAGGCTTCAACCACTTTGCAGTGCAGACATGAATAAAAATACTGAGCAGTTTCAGTCTGGTGACAATTTTATTCATTGGTGCTACATGTCGGATAATAGTTGTATTTCACTTCTTTGCTCCACGAGCTTTTCAAATATTTCACAGTCTGAGTCTTTCATTAGATATCCTCATACAAAGTCCTCTGCCTCTTCCTCTGAAAGGTAATTGTTTAAGTGGATTAGTAGCCTTTCCTGGAGATGCATAGGGAATGGCATAAAAGAGCAACATGGCTATGACACTCTTATTCTGACCTTAGGAATATACCCAGAGGGTTGCTAAGATCATAGGCTACTCCAATTATTGTCAAGGGAAATTAATATACCATTTTACTCCAGCTAATACTCATTGGTCAGGCTGTGGAAAACCCTGTGGTTCAGAATATTCCTCCAAAACCAGAAAAACAAATCTTGCATCTTAATAGGTTTACTCTACCAAGCCTGCTATTCTTTGTAGAAATATTTCTCATGTGCTTTTTCATATCATCATGACTTCATATTAATTAAGGACCCCATCTCACCCTCGATCTCTAAAAGAAAAGTATAATAGAAGAAGATGTAGCCCCTGCCTCAAAGAGCTTGCAGCGGTAATAGGGCAAACAAATTTAGCGGTCAAACTGCAAAATAAGATAGGAGCATTCAAACGCAAGAAAAGATATAGATGTGGGGTTTGACACTCTTCAGCTCTCTGTTTGTAATGATGCTGGTAAAGTTTTTCATCCTCCTTATTTTATCCTTCTGTTTCAAGACAAAAGAGGCACTAAAGACTTAGACTGCTGGTTAGTAACAAAAAGGTAAAGATCAGCTGCTATTCCCAAATCTGATGTTTTGCTCTGCAGTCATTCAAAAGGTTGCATGAGGCTGTTAAAAATAGGTTAGGGGTTGTAACCACACTTTGCCCTCACTGCTGGTGAGAAGTTGTCCAGAGAGGAGCTGTGCAGGCAGGAGCACCAGAGTGGTGTTTGGTGTTTGGTGCTTTAGGCTGGGGGAAATATTGGTGCTGCAGAAGGAGCAGCTGCAGGGGAGAGGCATGTGAAAATGCCAGCGGGGAGTCAAACAAACAAGCAATGTCTCTGAAAGTTAATATGTAGGTATTGCAATGAGTGGTCTTAATACATATTTGGAAAGATTTCATGTGTCTCACAAATGTATGATATTGATGATATTTTTCAATTTAATTTGAGAGGTAATTAGTATTTATTAAAAATTGATAGGATGTCTATTTCTTGCTGCTAATGGTGAACATTTAGCATGTCATACTAAAACAGTGACTTGAAAACATCTTCTTTCCATTCAGATTTTGAACGTAAGGCATGTGTTCATGCTCATCTCCTTTCCTGTGTTTATTCCTGCTCTCGCTCAGCCCTTACCATGCACAGATGTTCCTTAACCCAGGGCCCATTCCTGTTTCACCAGGATCTTCAGAGATCAGCTGCTGGTGTTTCACATTCCCATTCCACCCCCCTCCTCGCCCTTCTGCTCTTCTTCCTGCTTCTGTGTTTTGCTGTTTGTTTTCCTGCTCCACTCCCTGCCCAGTCCTCTGTCCTGCGGAGCAGACGTGCTTACAGCAGTGCTGCCTGTGCCATGTCCCAGGGCTCAAGGTAACATTTGCAAGAACTTTAGCTTGTACAGAGCATCTCGCTGCTTTTCCTCGGTTTGTGTAGCCACAATTAAGAAAAAAAAAAAAAAGAAGTATTTGTAGGTGAAAACATAATTTCTCTCTTCCCAGGTCAGAGTGGAAAGAATAACTGTTTCATGGTCAACCTCAGCAGGTGCTCGTGTCCTACAGGTAAAACCACAACATTCTGCAGACAGCTGAGCATCCTGATCATATGCCCCTGCTTGCTGTTGGGATGCAGCAAGGGATGGGGGTGCTTTGACTTAGACAGCTCAGTTTCCCAGACTCTTGATCAAGGTTTGCACCTAGGATGAAGCAGCAGCCCTCCCTTATCCTTGTGCCTTTTTAGCTTGAGTTGCCAAATTTAAGTTGCCACAGAATTGCTGGGGGCAGGGGACAAGGGGTATCCATCAAGCTGGTACCTCATTTCAAATGTTTTCCCTGCTAACATTATCCCTGGCACTGCACAGTGATCAGTCAGCCCACGGGCCCCGGAGCCTCCAAAACCCCCATGGGGCTGCTGCCTAATGCAGTGCATTTAGGAGAGGTTGCAGAGGTGAAGCAGACTGTGAAAATAAGAGATATTGTGCTGCACGCTGGAAACTGTGCTGTCCCTTTGTTTCCCCAGCAGCTTGGTGCAGGAGGTGCTTATACACGGTGTGGACCGCACTCCCCCAGGAGACCCATATGCTGTTTTACCTCGTGGTCACCTTGCTGCTGTGCAGAGACTGTCTGCTACCTGCTGCGCTCTTTTTCCTCCTGATGATTTTGAGTATGTCCCTTAGACTTCTGGTGCTTTTTGAGTCTCAGCCACATGAGAAGAGAGACATAGCTTCCCCATACATCTCAGAGTGGATTGTGTGTTGAAATATATATTCAGATGCATGGAACTGGTGCTCTCTCTCTTTTATAGCAATTAATTGCATTAGTAATGCCAAACTCTGGGATTAAAATGGCATTAATACTGCAGGGGCTTCATTGTGTCCTTGGTTTTTAAGCACAACTTTGCATTTATTGCAATAGGGGCTTAAGGGTGGCACCACGCAGCCCATGGAAATTAACATCATATTCTTTTAAGTTTCCTGGACTGCAAGGGGAGGACGGAGTGTCACCTCTCCTGGCTGTCTGTGACACATGATTGTGTCCCTCCCACAGGCATTGGCAGGTTGCGTGGTACTGAAGGCAGAAAAACCTAGCAGCATCTGCATAGCTCACTGCTTATCAGGAATATACACTGGCAGCCATACTGTAGGGCAGCAGCAGAAAAACAAAGCAACAATCAAGGGAGCCTTTTGTGATGGATTAAAAGGGTTTAGAAATGTCTGAGCCATGCAGTTTTCAAGCACTGACACTGCCAATGACTTCTTGACTGAAAACTAGAAAATGTGCTTACTGAGTGCACAGCTCGAGTTTTGCTTGTTTTCCCAAAGCCTGCCTTTTGTTAATGGCCTTTTATCTGAACAAAGTTTAGACACAGTCGCTTCGTAAAATGACCCTTCCCTTGAAATAAATCAGGTTAATAATATTAGAGCACTGCAGCCTGTGAACCAAACAAAAGGCCTGAATGTTTCTCTATTATTGGGGCATAATTTTCTTTTACAATCCATACTGCAGCTCTCTTATCGTCTGTGTGGATCTCCTTTGCAAGCCCGCACCAATTCTGCAGGCTTCACTCCCCAGCATGAGAATGTGATGGGGGAGACACAGGACCCAGAGCAAGAACAGTCACCCAGGGGGATCTCCCTTCTGACCACTTCTTCTCTTGATTGCATAAAAAATCAGTGCATTTGGCCAATGTTGAAGGCTTAAAACCATCCTCATCATCATCCTGAAATTTTATTCAGCCTGAGCTGACATCTCCAAGGTATCTTTAGCATCTTAGGAAAGGAAGATAATCTGAGCAGGATGACTCACTGTTGAATATGGTTTTCCCTTCTCCTTCCCCGAGGGGGACATCAATCAAGGCACTCTTCCCACTGTCTCTCACAAATGCTAGCTGACACAGCAGGAGAAAGTGGACCTGAGGGTGTGCATTTAGGGCTCACACCTCAGTGAAATGGCTCTCGAAGGCTGTCACTTGTGGGAATGCAGCCAGTGACAACATCCCTGCAAAGAGAGAGGTCCTCAAGCCCCAGGCAACCAAAGTTCCCTTACCAGGACACAGGACCATATTCGGAAGCCCTCTACAATGTCTCTGAGCATTCAGATTTTGTAGCTTCTGTGTGTTTAATTTCAAGAGAGCCATGGGTGACCCACGGTCTCTGTTGTCCAGGGTTTCCTGCAAAATCAAGGGACCAAAATGGTTGTGGCACTTGTGATGAATGGTCTGAATATGGTTTATGCCCTTAAACTTGACTCAGCGTTTAGTCAGCAGCTCGGGAATGAATAGAGAAGCAGGCGGTTTGTGCTTGCAGTGACCCGTGCTGCTGAGCTGGTCAGCTGCTCTGCTATAGACATATTTTTGGCATTTACAGGGAAGTTCTTTTGTTATCACATCAAACTCTTCACTCAGCTGGCAGAAGGCATTCGAGCAGCTGTGAGTCTGGAAGAATCCAGCATCCGAGAGATGACTGCAAAGTTTGTTGGGTTTATATATTTTCTTCCCATTCCTGAAAGATTTGTACATAGTTTTGGTTTGTTGCTTTGGTTTTGGTGTTTTTTCTTTAATAAGCATATGTGTTTCTAAAATAAGTCAATTAGATAGCATTAGTATGAATACTGGCTATAAACTGACAAAATAATTCATTCTCCCATTAATCATCAATTCTCTATTATTCATAAAGCAGAAATTCTTCAGAGAGATCCATTTCATTGGGGCACAAAAAAAAGTATACCTGGAGATGAAGGTGACATACTCAAAGGCAAAAATAGGCAAAGTGAATTTTCTCCTTTTACTGCAAGCCTTGCAAAATGGAGCTTGCATTCAGAACAAGCTGGTTAGGCAGGTTATATTCTAGTTGGTTAGGCAGGTAAAGTGCAGTCTATATAAACAGATTGCCGAGATTATTTTCAGTTTCATTTTCTATCAGAATTGTTATGGTCTTCTTGGATAATGTGGACAAAATAATGGTCCGTTTCCTTGGGATCTAAAGCACCAAGAGCGAAGACATGGCTTCAGTTACCTCTGAGATGAGCAGAGCTGTCTTTTTTAACTTGCTACCTTGGGAGCAATAGCAAGCTGGAATAGAAAGAAATGGGTCTGTCACTGGAAATTAATGGAGGGGTGATAAGTTCATATTAATCCCTATATGTTTTCTTTCAGGGTTTGACCCAGAACAGTTTCAAAATAAAAGAATCCTTCAATTACACTTGTGTAAATCTTCTATAACGCCACCTAAATCAAGGATTGGACTGCAGTGATGCTTTTGCATCTCAATTCAGATGCCAGACATCAGTGAAAGCCACCTTGCATGTCTTCAGGGCACACAGGATTAAGTTAGACTTCTGTAAACCTTTATGCACTCTTTCCAAAATCCTTAAGCCTTCTGACTGGGAGTTTGAAATGCTGGCAGAGAAAACAAGTGGTTGTGCCCCCGTTTCAAATGAATCAGTTCTTCTAAAGACAAGCTATAAACTGAGAGTTTGGTGCATGAATTAACTATTCTCAACACCTTACATCCCAGTCCCACTGAATTGCTGGGGAACTTTGGTATCCAAATAGAAGCATGGTCTGGAAGCTGCAGAGATACATGCGATGAGGATTTTAGCCCTATACACTTGCTCCAGACACCTCTGTCCACTATTTGGGCACAGATTCCTATACAGAATTACATGCATTGTTGCCTTGATGTTCATTGCCCTAAATTATCTGATGGGACAGAAGAGTAAAAAGAGATAGGAAAGTGAGGTAATGCTGCATATGTTAATGCAAATTTTTGTTCCCGTATTTTGGGTTAAAAGAGGACCATCTATTGGAGATTTCATGTTATTATTCCAACATTCATATTTATGGGTTTAGAAGAAGGTTGTTTCTCTGTGTTGGGAAAAGGAAAATTATTCTACAAACTTGTACCTTTTCACAGCTCATATTCCCTTGCTTAAATCTAGAATACAAAGATACAAGAGGTCCAACACTAGTACTAGACTTACCATCTTTTCTAGATTCCTAATGGGAATACAAGGAAATTTCTGTTCTCTACCTTATAATCAGTAGGTAGTGGAGTGTATCCTGGACATGGTGATATTGTCTGTGAAGATGTCAGGATTCAGAGTATTCCTGAAGTCTGGACTTCAGACCCTCTGGTGTGTTGTAACTGGAAAGCTGTCCATATAGGTCCTGTGGAAGCCAACTGAGTTAGCAGCAGCTGCATTTCACTTGTGCTGCTAAAGAGAGAGAAGGATGATGCTTCAGCAGGCAAAAGCTGCTGGAGACCCTACGAGCTGCCACAGATTATTACCTGAGGGACATGGCTTGTGGTCTCTTACCTAGGGCTGGCACAAGGCTGGTAGAAGTGGTCTGTGCTGGAGGGGCAGGTGGACAGAGCATCAGTGCCAGGGCTGTGAGTCAGGCTGAGGAGCTGCATGCAGTGCTGGGGAGCCTGTGTGCCTGCTACCCTGTTTCCTTTCTAGTGGAAGCAGGTATCACCAGTGGAAGACTGTATCTTGTTCCCAGACTGGAAACCTGAGAAATGCTCCTGGATCCAGAATGCTATGGGATTCAGCTTGCTCATGGCTGTGGGACTGAATTCAATAACCGAGGTGATGCCTTCTGCTCCTATGTCCCTGCATGGACCTCAGCTGCTTTGATCTTTTTTCAAAGGTCAAAGGGATTCCTGCAGTGTTATCTAGATTGAGGCTTACCCATGCTTCTTTCAGCCAAATCTTTCAGTTTGGTACATCTAAGTGAAAAAGTTTTTTGTAAGACTCAAAATGTAGACCTTTGTGAAAAAAAGCATAGTGAACTGCAAGTCACCCACACAGCTATGGAAGGTGCATTGATGAACGTGTATTTATGGAAACATATTATCTTCTTACTCCCATGCATGTGAATTTGCAGCAGCTACGTGGGAGCTGTACACTTATCTTTGCCCAGTGGTGGCTCTGAAACCAGACTAGCCTCACGGTTTAAGACAGCAATCAGCATCGAGTCAAAGCCTGTAAAGTGAGATTCAAGCAACTCAAATCCCCTCATGTAGGTCCCTTGGCTTTACATTAAGTACCTATTTCTGCTACTACTGAACCCAACATTTTCTAGGTACCTAGGGTATTACCATATATGTGCTTACCTGAATGAGCAAATCATTGCAAATTCAAATAAAAGCTTTACATATGCCTATGTCTTCCATGCGTCATTGAATAATGAGGGGAGGGGCATAGACTGCTCTTGGGCCCTTGATAGCCTCGTTAATTCTTCCAAAGCACTCTAGAAATGTCATCCACTGGGCTTAGGCCATGGTCAAAAGCAAGGCTTTAAAAATTGGGTTTAGAAATTTAAACATGATGAGCACCTGGAAGTTTCTTTTTAAGGATTACGTAACTCCAACTCTCGCCCCAGCCCCAAACTCTGGAGAACCTTGCTGGTTTTGAAGCATGTCTTGGGAATAGCAGCCCAAAAGATGAATGGAAGAGGTATATGGAAGTGGCTGAAAGTACACTGCCTGTTGCAATAAATGCATGTACAAGGAAGAACAAGCATCATATCATTGTTTCTTCATGCCAGATTAAATCTGAAGTGTGCAAGAGTAGTGTCTGTAATTGGTAACAATTTTGGGGAAATCTTCTTAAGAGTCAGTTGTTGAAGAAATATTCTGGAAACATTTTCTGGGATTCTTATTACAGTTCATTTCCAGTTTCAAAAATCTCAGTACACTTATTTAGACGACATTAGGTGAGACACTTAAGGGGATTTCCTTTCTTAGTGGCTGTGGGACTCTCCAAAAATTGTATGAGCTCAAGGAGCGATAACATTTCCAAAGGGGGATGTATTTAAGATGCTGAGATCATCTGTGTGCGTGTGTCTTTTTTTTAACAGCCCCACAAAACGCAGTGCCTTTGACAATATTCCCCACAGGGACCTCAAAACAGGGTTCCCACCTGCTCTTCGTGCTGTCAGTGCTCTGTACACGTTTCTAGATAATACAGCTTCTGAATTTTTTTTAATATGATCCAGAAAAACATCTGCATTACTGAATGCCAACATAAAGCACACATATATCTAGACAGATACTGTAGGCCCCTTTTTCTTCCCCGTATCTGAGCATGCACCCTGGAGCACTTGACTAACCCTGACACAACCTAAGGTGAGAGAGCAGCGAGGCCTGAGGAATTCAGCTCCTATATTACGGGTGAAGTGGCTTTACAGAGTCTGTAGATATGAGTTCACCTTGTTTCTATTTCTGTCTTTTCTTTTGTCACCCATCCATACAAACAAAGTGAGAGGACATAGGCGCACGGAAATACCCAAGCACACTGTTGGCAAGAAGATCGCTTTAATGAACATCTCTCGCAACATACACATTTGCAGACCAGTCTGGCTTCCACTTACATCTCCTATAATGTCCTTACCAACTTAAATGTGCAAACTGCAAAAAATCACCTGCTGTAACTAAAATGTGATAGGAAATCTTAAAATCTCCAAAGTCCTTCTGGGGCTTTTGAATGTAAAATATGGCAAGGGAACAGAATAGAAGCCCACATCCATTTTTCTTCCCTGGCGTGTACTTACTGACTTCAGCACAAGAGAGAGCTGTTTAAATGTATTGATTCAGGGAACAAGTCACCCCTGGGCTGTTAGAAGATGTATGCTCTGCATGAGTCCTACCAAAGCTTCAGTGAGGACTATGCTTTTTGCTGGACATCACTGTAACATTGATGTTACTTTTTCAGGGGAAAAACCCAAACCATCCCCTTTTGAAGAGCAGAGCTGCATTGTGCTGCTGCAGGACTGCTTCTGCTAATACACCTTAGTCTGAATGCAGAGCTTCCTATTTAACACACTCATAGTAACCACTGCACTGGCATGCAGCTACACTCACTGCCTGCAAAGGTACCTGTGCCGCTTTCCTTTACTTCACACAGAGGTTGGGGATAATCTAAGCACAGATCACATACATGATGAGCTAATTTTGCTGCCTCTCTCAGGTTTATTTCACCACATGGCAGCTGCAGAAGTCAGGACGGGTATTTGAAGTGTGGCAGTGCTCAGTGTAAGTTTTTAATCTGGAATTGCAATCAGTGCAGAGAGCCCTGCTCAGTAATCTGCTTGTAAAAAGCTGCCTCTCCACCTTCCCATCCCCAATCCAGGAGCCTGTTAAATTAATGAGACAGAAGTCAGTGCAACAGCAGTCAACATGTTATGTGTGTACAGCACTGGTGCTGTTACAATGTGCCTGTTTTTTCTCCTGGGATGTTTAATTTCCGCTTCTCAAATGAGCTGCAAAGCTGTGAAGCCTGGCAGTGTTCTTTCTAGACACTCTGTGATGCAGATAATGAGGGTACTGATAGGTGCCTAGGAGACTGTGATGGCTCTAAGCACAGCTATGGTCTGATAATGCTTTATGCCAGTAGTGTCACAGCGGAACCACTATCATCCCTCAAGGAATGGTTCATCTTTATGTGTAATACAGCAGCTGTCACCTAAATGGCTAATGGGGAAGCAAAGTAGAACCTTAGTGCTAGTAATCTTTGTCACTTAATAATTTTAAAGGTATCAGACTTCAGTAGCTCCTGCAAGTTCCAATAAAAAGTGCACTTGCCATTTTTTTTATTTTGTTTGCCGTGGATTAAATGTAAATTGAGAAATCCGCGATGCAGCTCCATGCAGATCTAATTTAGTATAATTTGAATAGCCAAGTAATTAAAATGTATTATAGGTATAAGATGCTAGGATGGTGGAGTGTCTGCATTTAAGAGGAAGATTTATTGGGCTCACTGCATCCACAGTGAACCTTCCACAACCATATTAGCCAACATCTGTCTGAAAATGTCGAGATTCAGGGCACAAGACGCATCCTTGCAGTGTGTATACCTGCATGTATCTGAACAACGCACTAAGAATATAGAGCAACATTTGCAAAATAAGCTGCTTGGGAAGAAGGTGTGTACCTCTGTGTGCTGTATTTGACTCAATCAGTAAAGGTTGCACATAATGTATACATGTGCATACAAAATATATGCGTGTCTACATACATGCATGCAAGGTAGCATAGGTGAACGGGTATATTTTGTGTTGAATATGCATACAGAGAGAGAGGTGAAACATGCAAATACACCAAGGTGCTTCCGTAGGTTTTTTCCCAATTAATGCTGCTTTCCCACAGTGCTAGAACTGCAGTTCCATTCAATTTATGAAGGCAGGTAATGATAATAATTAATAGGGCAGTTGACACACATGATGTGAGTATTGACATTGCACTGTTAGTGTTTCCTGGAAGATTATTTTGTTTGTTTTTGCTTAAGTGTTCAAGATTAGAGTGGTGATTTAGCAGGCGAGGGCACTGGCTTCTCGAGAGCAGCCAAGCTCATTTCAATCACACCTTCAGACAGCCTGATAATCTTTGGGGAGTTAACACACTTAGGCTGGTGAAGGTTAAGAGGAGAGTGGTGCTGGGACGTGTATGTCCAGTAATTGTCCATGGGGGATGAGTTACAGATCCAGACAGCCCACAATTCAATCTGCCTCTGGCACTATAAGTGCTGAGAGAATAAATCAAAGGTCATTTATCTGGATTTGAGGAAGGAAAGAGAGGCTACAGAACCATTTTCTCAGTACTGGTGAAGTAGCAGAATTGCTACAGTGGTAGGAGAGGGATCATTACAACACAGATTACCATGACCTATGCTGAATATTCAAGGGAATGTACCGAGTGGCAAACATCAGCAATTTGGAGCACTATGACAAGCAGTGAGCTGAATGTCTTGCCTGCTACAATGCTTGCCTGCATTTGTCATTATCCTTTTGTCTAATGTGGAGGGCCCACGATCAGGTGCAGGCAGCCACCAAGCTGGCCCCTGTGAGCCAGGGCTACTGGCAAAGGGGATGCCCAGCCCTTTCACATGGCGGCTGCCTTGCCTGTGGCTTGGGCGTGGGGGCACCCTTGCCGCGTAGATATGGCCAAGAGGTACAAACATGGAGGGCAAGGGTTGTCTTCTTGCTGTGTATTCATACAGCATCGACAGCAAGGAAAATCTTGGACCACGGCTGATCTCCTAGGTGTGATTTAGGATACAGACAGCCAGAACAGCGGTCTTGGAGAAAGTAGCAAGTGAGAAATTAGTGGCTACCATTTTGACTGGGGAGACAGTGGACCACTTCAGAGGGGAAAGCAAACAGGCAGGTCAGTGGCACACAAATAATTTTTTAACAAATGCAAAACAGTTTATTTCAAAAGAAATAATTAAACTACTTGTGTGCATTGCTGGTTCTAAATTAGCCTTGATAACCAAAGAAAGATCTTACTGCTCTTTTGGGGAGAGTCTGAGGAACAGGAGCAATGCAATACTGTGCTCAAGACGTAAAGTACAAAGGACAAAAAGAAAAACTAATGCAGACCTAACAATATAACTTGGCTTTTTTGACTCCCCTGGATACTGACACCTTTCCTTCAGACTGGCAGATGGGTGTCATGGGTTCAGCAGTAGCAGTAATTTTTCTCCTTCTCGGTAGCTGGTGCAGCACTGTGGTTTTGACTTTCAGCCTGGGAACAGTGCTGATAACACCAATGTTTCAGTTACTGCTTAGAACGTTTTGGTCTGACCAAGGGCTTTCTGAGCCTCATGCTCTGCCAGGGAGGAGGGGAAGCCGGGAGGAAGCAGAGACAGAGCACCTGACCCAAACTACCCAAAGAGGTATTCCATACCACAGCACATCATGCCCACTCTGTAAACTGGGGGCAGTTACCCAGAAGGGTCAGATCA
>JAOEHX010046338.1:12465-37480 GCA_025448015.1 Bolborhynchus lineola | reverse complement strand
ATCCCTGGCAGTGTTCAAGGCCAGGTTGGACATAGCCTTGGGTGACATGGTTTAGTGGGAGTTGTCCCTTCCCATGGCAGGGAGGTTGGAATTAGATGATGTTAAGGTCCTTTCCAACCCTAACTATTCTATGATTCTGTGATTCTAATTTCTTGTGTTATTTACTTCTGTGTTTAAAAGAAAGGACAAATGCCTTATGTACTGATCAAGAGTAATAGGGAACTGTTCTTGGCACACATACTCCATAGGTCAAGAGTGAATTCCTAGTTGAAAAAAAAATAAGGTTCCAAATGGAAACTTTAGTTTAGCTGGAGAAAATAGATGTTATTTCTAGAATTGTTAGGGGTAAGGAACTAGAAAAAAAAAGTGTGCTTGTCATGGGTTCAGCAGCAGCAGTAATTTTTCTCTTTCATGGTAGCTGGTGCAGCGCTGTGGTTTTGACATTCAGTCTGGGAACAGAGCTGATAACAATGATGTTTTCAGTTATTGCCAAAATGTTTGGTCTGACCAAGGACTTTCTGAGCCTCATGCTCTACCAGGGAGGAGGGGAAGTTGGGAGGAAGCAGAGACAGCACACCTGACACAGACTGACTAAAGAGTTATTCCATACCACAACATGTCATGCCCAGGATGTAAAAAAAAAGAGGCAGGGACCCGGAAGTTTTGGGAGTACTGCTGGGTCGGGCTCAGTTAATACTTGGATGGGAGACTGCCTGGGAATCCTGTGTGCTGTAGGCTTTTCAAGGAAAATACAAGGACAGAGAATACAACTGCTCGCCACCTGATATCAAGCCTGACCCAGCTTAGCTTCTGAGATCAGACGAGATAGGGTGTTTTCAGGGTCATTTGGCCATAGGCATGATTTGAGAGTTCCGAAGGTTTTGATTATCCTTTTGTCTACCCTTAAGATCAGCCTGCTGATTGTGATGAGGATCAGCATGTTGGCACACATACAGGGTGTGTTTTACCAACGACCATTTCGTCTGATCTCAAGACCTAAGCAGAGTCAGATTTGGGCCTTCTCTGGGGGTAGATGATGATGTAGAAGGACCAAGAGATTTTCCCCAAGGCTGGACAGTCATTAATGGCAAGGGTGTGTGGGACAGTATGAACAAGTATCTAGTCCATTGGGCCCCTCCAGTGCTTTGGAAGTGTTGGAGATGGAAGGTAGCTGTATGGAGTACCCAATGACATGTTGCAGAAACTGGTGAAGAGGAAAGTAAATTATTTTGAGCCTAGTGGGCCTATGACACTTCAGGCCATCAGGGCAGAGATGTAACATACAGATGGACTCATGATCTAGGGGTGGACTTAGAAATGGACACTATTGACCAGGTTATTCACAAGTGTCAACACTGCATACATACATCCTCTCCTGCTCTGAAAGACTATTACAAGAGATGGAACCTGATATCATGGGCTGAATGAACTCACCAGCTTTATGGGGATTGGTCCATGCACTAAGGGATGCTCACTCTCCCTCTCTGTGTGTGTGTATGTGTATATATATATATATATATATGTGATGGTATATTGAAAATGTGGGATCTGAGCATGACGTGAATGGTACGGAATAAGGGATGGATACTGTCCTGAGTTCAGCAGTAGCAGTCATTTTTCTTCTTCTTGTTAGCTGGTGCAGTGCTGTCGTTTTGACTTTTGGCCTGGGAACAGTGCTGATAACACCAATGTTTTCAGTTACTGCTAGAATGTTTAGTCCGACAAAGGACTTCCTGAGCCTCATGCTCTGCCAGGGAGGAGGGGCAGTAGGGAGGAAGCAGAGACAGCACACCTGACCCAAACTGACCAAAGAGGCATTCCATACCACAGCACATCATGCCCAGGATGTAAAAATGAGGGGCAGGGACCCAGAAGTTTTGGGAGCACTGCTGGGTCAGGCTTAGTATCAGGTAGTGAGCAGTTGTATTTTCTTTCCTTGTACTTCACTTGTCATTATTATTATTGGTGGTAGCAGTAGTGGTTTGTGTTATACCTTAGTTACTGAACTGTTCTTATCTCAGCCTGTGGGAGTTGCACTCTTTCAATTCTCCTTCCCATTGCTCCGGGGGTTGAGGGGAAGAAAGAGGGGGGAGTGAGTGAGCAAACTGCGTGGCTGATTTATGGCTTAAACCACGACAATGGATAAAAATACAATGTGATATTTTTAAATTATTGAAAATACAGAATTAAAATATTTCATTAAGAATAAAAAGTGCATGTAGATTTTTTCCAGAGGAAGATGATTGCCATGTCTGTGATGGTTACCATATAGAGAAAGTGCACAAGAGGAGGACAAGAAGCTGAAAACAAGTGCTGTTCTCCATTAATTACAAACAAGTATATGCTTGGTTTTGTAAAAAGATCCATGATTACGAAGGACAGAAATAGACCTTCCCCCATCCACCTCGTGTAACAACTTCTTGGAGTTCCCTCCCCCAGGACCTCTCTGAAGGAAGGACGTACGAGACCTGACTGGGGCTTGTTCCATGGGCAGAAATCAAGAACATCCAGAGGACTCCTGCCTGAGGTGGTAGGATTTTCCTGAAGGACATCTACACCCGTGCTCCAAGTGGCACTGCTTCATTACTGCTCTGAAAGACATTTCAGCTGTAGCTGTCCACTACAGAGCTTCCCACAGCTTCCAGTAAATGCAGGTGCTTTTATGGCCTTATTCAATATAATTATATTTATTCACTTTTTTCACCAAGCCTCCTTACCTCCCAGTTAATGAGCTTTAAAGCTCTCCTTGCAGCTCAGCTCAAGAGATGTGCCTTGTGGCATGTCCTTGGTATTGGTGTTGGTATGCCTCTTCACACCTCTCTTGACAGAGATAGACACGCTGGCAAACAAAGAAACTCGGAGCACAACAGTGTGCCTGGTAGAGATGATCACTAGTCAGGGCTTGCTAAATTACCTTGACACCAGTATCATTAATAAGTCACATCCTGCTCGGTTGAGAAAATCTCTCACCTAGTTTCTAGATCGAGTTGAAGACCATCTTATGGCATCCCCTACAGCTAGACCTCCTGATCCATGTGCTGCCAAGGGCCACTGGCCACATGCCACCTCTCCGTACGCTGGAGCTGGGCAGTTTGGGGATTCTTGTGCCATATCCATTCTCCCAGGCCGGCTATTCCCCTCCTTTTTTCCTTCTTTCTCAAAAAGGCTGAGTTTACAGCCTCTGGGGGAGTCATCAGCTCTATTTCCCACACTTGGCAGATAGGAGGACTCTTAAATAGGATACCACAGTGTGTGCTTATATTTCCTATTAAATCGGAGGTATGAATTTATATTTCCAAAACCACAGGGTAACTATGTGCCTGGGGCACATATTCAGAAATGTGAATCACTGCAGTCCCCTCTCTTGGATGTTTTTGTCTTCATGTTGAAGGTAGCAGAGCAGGCAGAAGGAAGCTGGGCTTCCCTCACCTGGTCAGCCAGCACATCTGGGTGCCAGTCCAGTCCATACCAGCTTCTCTTTTTTACCATCTTTTCTAAAATACATGTGTAAAATGAGATTTGAAAGGAGTGATTTTTTTTAGCTTGGCTGAATTGACTGAGAAAGTTTCAGGCACAGAGCCTTGCTTCAGGCCTAACATGGAAAACCATTTGTAGCTTTTGCTTCAAAGATGAGAAAATGAATGTGTGCCCAAAATCTTGCCCACATTTTCCATCTGCATCTGTTGCTTTAATAAGACATACTGTCCCTCCCAACAAACCTGGCCTCTCTCCTTCCTCTATCCTAACTACACTAGCACTTCTGCAACTGGACTTAATGGAGCTCTACTGGAGTTAAATGCCATTAATGAGATAGTGCAGAAATGCACATGTAAAGCTCACAGTTACGAACAGAGGAAAATAATTCTAAGGGAAATGCATTTCCCCTTCCCCCTATTTTTCTACGTGTAAATCCTGGCTATTCACTGGAACATCATTAATCATTCTGAATTGTTGTGATATGCATACATATGTAAAGCATAAACTCCTGATGGGTTCTCTTGCAATTTAGCATTAATTAATGTCCACTTAGTATAAAATGTGACATCATATTTTAGGTCAGCACTTCATTGTTAATGTAAACTGTAAACATAGTGTCCAGAAAAAAACTGGAGGATGTGATTTTACTGCAGTATCTGTTTGACATATTTAAATAAAATACAAAGCTAATATATCATTGGGCATCAGATTTTTTTTCAGCTGTGTGTACTGTGCAATACACACTGCTCCCTGATGTCTGTAGAGCATCTTTTTCTACAGCAGAGTAAACTTTGCGAGAAAATGTTACCTGCAATTCAAAAATACATTTAAAATATGTTTAAATATTTAAAATGTTTTCATTGCACCAAATATCAGCTGATGCACTTCTTATTAGTATAAATGACATAGATTAGTGTCAGGCATTTTCAACAGTGAAGAAATTACAGAAGCCTGCATGGCTCATTAGGCTCTTGTTGCATGTTAAAGAGGGCCAGACCTTATTAATAAGAGGAAAAGGGGGAAAAAGTATAATGGGAAAAGTATAAAATAGCTTAAAAAGAAAGAAAAATCAAGCTTTCTGGTTTGGAGAAAAAATAAAAGCATCAATTAACCCCTTCCAGTCTCTGAATGCTTTCTAAAGTCATCTTAGCTTTGTTTCTATGGGATATACAGACTGCATTTAAAGATTTCAAGAACAGAAAAAAACACTCACAATCACACTTCATCACCGAGAAGGATTTTTGGTAATTAAATGTGTTACGCTGTTTACATGGGTCGCAATTTACATCCTGCTTCAGGAAAACATCCTTGTTTAAGTTAGGACATAGAGCCACGTTTGAGTTGAAGCTCTTGCTTATATCCCACTGAACTGAATATTATTTAAGTATTTATTCCGAGTCCAGCACCTGGTGTAAGCACATGCAGAGGAGAAGAACAGATTTAAAATACATTTGAGAGCTTGCTGTAATTTGGGCCTCGATCACATGGGTCCTGAGCCTGCAGAGACTGACGCATCAGCATTTTGCACACAGTCAGTCTTATCAGCTTCTTGTGGGCTACATGCAAGGAAAATATAGGCGTGCGAGGAATTCACCTTGATGAGATGGAAGCTGCAGTGCTTGCTGCTTCCCCAGGGGGCATTCCTCACATTTACACTTTCTTTGCCTGCCATTTGCTTGCATGCCAGAGATGGCGGTGCTGCTGGTGGTGACTGGTAGGGGATGTGGAAGTGCTCCTCACAGACATGGTAGTCAAAAGCCTGCTCTTCTCAGAACAGCAAAGGAAACCTTGCCTCCTCTTTAATGCAACGAAATTCAGCCTTGTTCTTATGCTGAGAGACCTTGAGCCTGCCTTACTTTTCACATGCTTAATGGCTGGCATTGCAGAAGAAAGATGACACAGTCCAGTCACCTGTTGATGCTGCACGAGCAGAGAGTGATCTGATGTTTCTTAGGTTTGTATTTCTGGGTTTGATTTGTTTCTCCAAGCCAGCTTGCTATTTATTGTCATGGCTGCCAGAACACACACACACTTATGATAGGCTTGTCCTAAGGAGAGAGTATGTGGCAGTCATCATTTTGGCAGAAAATAGGTAAGCATAAATGAGCCTGAAAATCATGATTCTAGGCAAGTTAAACTAAATATGATATTGTTCTAGTCTTTCTTCTCTGGGTCTCACATGCTCTGTGATGCAAGTACAAATGGGAACCTGTTGTGTGCCTTGGCCAAAGAGGTCCAGTTTTTCAGTCACAGCATTAGTTAGTGGGGTGGAGCTGCTTCCAATTTGAAACTTAAATCAGAGCTAAGTTAGTGAGCCGCTTCCAATGCCAAGCACCGCAGATCAGTGTATTGAGTTTTTTACAGTTTTTTTTCCCTGTGTGATTAGCATTTTACTTGAGTCTGAGACATTAATCAATAAAAGCAATACCCTGTAAACAGAGTAAAATGAAAAAGCAAGTGCTGCATTTTAATAATATAAATAGAAGACTCTGTGGCATGAGGGGCCAAGGCAGAGCCTGCAATCTGAATACCATCAAAGGTAAAAGAATTGAAGGCAAAGGAAATTTTCAAGGCTGATTGCACACGGCTGGAAAAAAAGAAAAAATAAAAGTAAAGAAAGAAAATATTAAGCACTTGTTAGTAAGCAACGTGTCTGAAATATTTAATTTTGATGGTTTTTAAAAATGTTGTCCTTGCTGCCATTGATTTTAAGGACAGAGAAGAAAAGAGAGGGGAGGGGGACCCCAAACCCTGGTCTCAATAAATTAAGTAGAACAGCATAGAAAAGTATTTCAAACATGGCTGTTAAAGCAAGGCTAAGTTCTTTATAGCAAATCCATGGGTATTTTTTTCTGTAAAGAACGCTTTCTCAGTGGTTGCTCAGAGAAAGATAATTTAGAATTTATCTCATTGTATGTGGTACAAAATATCATGCTGGAAACCTGAAAATAATAGCCAGCCACTGTTGAGCACTCTTCACCTACAGAGCTCAAGTTAACTGGTGAGTATTGGCTTTTGTGCAGACAGCACCAAGGCCATACCAAAGTGCTGGTGAGGACAGGGAGAAAGCCAGCGTGAAGGCTGACATCACCCACTGGCTCCTTTTGCGCTGCATCCAACAGGTCACACTGTCACGAGGCAAAGCCATTCTACGCATTGCCCAACAGAGATCCCAAACCCCAGTGGCAGACTGTCAGCGTAGTGTGGCCAGGCAGTTCAGCCACCAGGACCTGAGCTCAGAGGCCATGGGGGAGGCTGGGCTGTGCCTCTGGCCAGCTTGTGGCTCCACAGCTGACTGAGCTTCTAGTGAGCTAGGCTCTGCTCCATGGTGGCTTACCCCATTGGGGTGGCATCTTAAATGTTTAAAACCATGATACCATGTGGTAGCATGAGTGCATTGCCCCTAGCTAAGCCAACTTCTTGCTTTCCCTCAGTGGCTGCTTGCTTTATGCACTGCATTTCTTACTGAGCAGACGTTTACATTATCCTCACTGTTTATTTACACATTTTCGCCCTCTTGCCTTCTCTTCCTCCTTCACATCCTTTGTATTCTCTGTGGTGTTGCCACAACTTGGGGAACAACTTTTATTCATGAGCTGCTTTATTAAGTTCACAAATAAACTCTCAACATTTGTCTTCTATAGGCCCCACACAAAGACTTGCCAGTTGGTTATGCTTTTTCTTTGCCGCAAAAGACTGGTATGGATTTAAGAAGAAAAAGGCAAGAAGAGAAAATCCTGATCTACGTAAAACCTGTAGGAGTGCCCTCTTAAAAGGAAAGAGTCACAGTGCCTGAATTTCCTTCTGCCACAGCCTTTGGAAGATCCCACCCCAACACTACTGAAGGTGGTTACTACCTACTTTCTCGTCCTCTCCTCACATGGAGACTGGGATCATTACACTTTCTGTCAAAGCTTTAGAGGTGGGATTTTTTCCCACATATGATAACCTCAGTAGTTTGTAGCTGTTTCTAATCTGTAGGCTTCTAAAAATTTTCTAGTGGAGAAGTGTCTTCTACAACAAATTGGAGTTCCCAAACAGTAAGCTTTGTCTCCTTTAGTTAACCCTTTAGGAGCAACAAGTGGTCCCCAAGAAGTCTGCAGAAAATGATGTTAAAAGCCACCAACCTAGAGAGGCAGCAATGGAAAAAGCAGATATCTGAAAAGTTCTTGGATAACTCTAGCATTTACTAAACAGAAAAGTGTGGCTATCTATTGATTTCTCTCTCGGGAACACAAGGAAACAACCACAAGTCTTGGGGTGACTTGGTGATGGACTTTCTTCCTCTTCTCTGCTTGCTCCATGTTTTACTTGTTCTTTAGGAAATGTTTGTACCACTCATTACTTAAGCATGATCAAAATGTTTGCTCCTGCACAAAAATACTAATAAAAGGGGATTGTAGGCAATGCCTCACCTAAAGAGTGGCACACTATTAGTTTCATCCTACAGCATGGCTGTAAGGATGCAGCTGCAATGTTCAGACTGTAGGGCCAATGTAAAAAATAATAGCAGAGCAGATGTGTTTCCCTGAACAGTGTGGAATAAAAAGAAACATCGGCCCCTAAAGGATATTTCTTGGAGAGAACAGTAAATTAAGGGTGTATTGAAGATGTAGGGACTCAACTAAAGGGAACTGCTGCCTTAGTAACCACCTCTAACCCAGCTTCCAGCATCTGATGCATAATGCCATTTAAAACATAAGGCAAAAATAACTGTTGTAAGATACGTGCAACCAAGTATAGACATCAAAATATCCACAAAACATATGCTGCTATTTTGTCCAAACAAATAAGTAAACAAACAAAGGAAATATTTTTATACACCAAACATATACCAGTTATATGGCTTTAGGATAAAACATGGGCTTTTTAAAAATCTATTGAGTCATAAATCTCTGTATTTCCCTTTGTGTTTGATCTCATATTTTACTTGGAGTTTCTAAAATGATAACAAGGCATGCATTAAAAATATTTCTCTTATTGTTACATTTCAAGCACGTTTACTGTTAGCTGCTTAGCTTCATTATGTATCATAGTCTGAATCTACAAATCAAGTGTAATTAGACTTAGAGAACTGATTGGATTTCTAATTAAGCTACATTGGAAACAACAATGCACAATCAGTAAATATTCTGACTAGGTACATTTTAAAGAGCAACTCTTGGGCTTTTTGCTGATGACTAGACACCAGTGTCATTAAATTTGTTGGTGGCAAGCAAATTTTAAAGCTAAAATAGAGGCAATTAGTAAAGATCTTGAAATATTTAATCACGTTTGTCCAATTAGTGTGCAATTAGGCAATGGTGTGGCGTGGGACAAACATTCTGCTTCAGTGTTTGGTAGAAAAGGATCCCTTTGAAATTTTGCTATTTAGTTTATTGATATATAAAAAGGAAGTTATGGTTGTAATTTCCAATTTAAAAAAGTACTGTGCAGATGGTCTGACTATATATTTAACAATGTTAAACAAAACTAAACAAGGGAAGCATGTTACCTGAAATTACACAGCTGTGATCAGTGAATAAGCTCCAGATCACATTAGATTACAGCTGTGGGCATCTTGATCATAGAAAGTGCCAGGCAGTTATGCTGGTTAAATCAAAGCTAAGTTGGTCTGTCACATCTCAAGATGACATAATTATTTTGTCCTTGACCAAAAATACACTTTTTTTCTTTGAGCTTCGCCTGGTTGTTTTGCATTGTTTCCATGAAGCCTTACATTGGCAAGTTCATTGTGGAAAGTCAAGTGGTAGCTTTTCATGAATAAACCACTTAAGTATCATCTTGACTTCAATTCAGCTGGGGGATCTGACTCCCCTTCTGGCAAATTTTAGGCTGTCTTATTAAAACAACTGCGACACTTATTCCTTGATTTGCAAAACTTCAGTGTAATATTTTGGCCAGCATGTAGTAAGTATCTGCTGTCATGCATTTCAACATGCAACCCTACACTGAAAGGCTCATCACACTGGTATTTTATCAAATCGCTTTGCCCTGTGTGGCCACATGCAGATAGTGAAGGTAACAGAGCCAGGGAACATCCCCAGGTGATGGAGCTCAATTTTCTGCATTGTTAAATTGTTAGAGTGGTCCCTGGCATGGTTTTGGTTTGGGTCAAGTACAATCCTCCCCAGCCATCCCTGGACACAGCTCAGATGTTAACACTGGCCAGGGACTATTCCCAACAGGCATTTTAGGAGGAAGGAGGATTAGGAGAATGGATGTGGGCCATCTTGTGCCAGCTGGCCTCCAGATCAAAGCATATTTAACCTTCTACTGCCAGTAGTCCCCAGGGGTTCACAAGTGAATCTGAGGGAAGGTGTCTAACAGGACTAACTAGGGATGACATGGACACTAGCCTGGATCTCTGACTTCTTCATTGCAGAGGCTGTCTCATTTCCAAATGACTGAGAAACAAAAAGACATTCTTTCTTCCCCCAGTGATCATAAAGTAAAAAAAAAAATTGGTTTAGCTGTTGTTTGGATTTGATTGCCAGATAGTTGTTTTTTTTGTTTTGTTTTGTTTTGTTTTGTTTTCAGAAAAAAGAGTAATAGATGATCAAACTTAAAAAAATCTTTCTATGTATTTCTGATAAATGCTATAATTTCTTCAACAGTATTATGCTGTTGTGGAATTAAACACTGTCAACTTTACTTTCACATCTGAGAAATTTCTGTTTGATTTCAGTATTGAAGAAGATGCTGCAATAAAGCAAATAATACTTCTGAGTAATGTTATGCGTCTTTTGTTGTTGGTGATGATGGGTTTTGTTTCTTTAATAGATACAGACCTGGAGATTCAAAGTAGAGAGTTTTGTCTTGCAATCAGGTTGGTGCCTGTAAGAGTCTTATGAACAGGGTTGTGTTCATTTCTCCAGCAACATTAAATCAAATCAAAATATTTTTTATCTGAAATGATGCTAACAGGAATATTTATAGGAAAGAAATGAGACAGATAAAAAGCAGAAAACAGATAATTACACAGACATTCATTTATTCCTTGACTGTAGGCAAAATTCACCTGGATTAAAGGCTAGATTTTGACTCTTTGAAATCCAAAGGTTAAAAGCAAAGTTTATCAGGTTGACTACTTCTCACATCTCAGGAAGAGTTTGCATCAAGTTTTCCTGGGTGCTTTCTCCCATGCAGAAGAGAGACAGCATTATCCTTGAGGCCCAGGACACCATCAGCACTCCCATGAAACACAGGCATTGCTTTAAATCCCCACAAATCTGATTGCAGGAGAGACATTTTGAGCCCTGTTGTGAAGTGAACCTTGCAGTACATGAACCACTCAAGCTTCTAATTATGATTATGTTGCAAATGACACTAATTGATAACAACATGTGTTGCTGTTGTTTTTACAAATACAAACATGATGTCCTTAACCATACTTTTTTTTTTTTAGTTACACTTATGTTTATAGATATACCCTGATTCACAGAAGGGTTAAGTTTCTATGGATGTGAAAATGAGAGCTGCAGGCTTCAATATATTGGCAAATTGGCTGCCAAATCCTATATGGAAACAAGATGTGAAAGCAGTATTTCATGGCCTCTGCCTCACCACATCTTTGTTCAAGTAAGAGATCAGGAAACCAAATCGATAGGCTGAATGCCATAGGATTGAATAGCTGGCTGCAGAGGCAGTGCAAGAGATGTACCTCTTGCAGTTAATGCCTTGTGAAAACCGCACAGGCCCCCACAGAGGTTAATCAAATATTTTCTGCTCTGACTTACAATGTTATTTAGTCCCAAAAGGAAAATATTACCTTTCACAGCTTTCAAACATCTAAGAAAAAAAGAAAAAAACTGATTATCTAGTGGTAGAGAGTTAGTAAGAGTTAATAAGTTTAAGCTTATGTACTAACACACAAGTACTCAGTGTGTGTCTATAGCCAGGATTGAGTGCCAAACTTTCACAATCTGGGACCTCAACCCCTATGCATATATGGTCTCATATATATATTTTATATATATATGTACACATATATATGAGTACTGATATATGTGTATACATACACTCTGCATGAATAGGAATTGAGAACTTCAAAAAGGAGAAGAACGTTTGAGAAATTCCGAGAGAATGTTTATTTGACATTGGAAGCAAAACTAGCACTTGAATAGCCATTCATACTGTGCTGTCAAAGTAAGCTCTAGGTGGATACTCAGACTCACAGGTTCTCTGTAGTTGCTGAATTCCTCCCAGTGTTCTCTTTATCAAAGAGGTAAATGTACATTTGAAAAAATTGCTTTGATGTGCAAGACACCACAGAACAGCAGCTCCATTCATTGCAGAGAGAGTCCATTATTTAAGTCTCTCAGGCAACTGTGCAGATTCCCCATAAAGGGAAAAATAATGGGACGGTGGAAATAAACCCCCAACTGCATGTATTCTGCTGGCTTCTGGAGTCCTTCCCTCCATTTTTTATGTCTTGTTTCTGTGAAACAATATTAGGTCTGGGATCATGCGCCGACAGCCTCCGATGGGCAATACCTGTATTCTTGCCAGACTCCTCTGTCCTTGTCTGTAAGGGTGAAGGTAGACATTGGTGAGAAGGACTGAGTGCTTGTCATCTGCCTTTTGTCCTTGAGACTTCCCCTTGGCTCACCTTAGCTTTTCCTCCAGCACTTGCAGCATATCTCAGGATTGGCAAGGTGGGCCACTTGCTGCATACCAAAGGGGTGGGGCAGTTCTGGCACCAGGGCAGTGTGGGCTGAGCAGGGCTCATCCCCTGGGCAAGATCCCCCAAGGAGGTGCTCATGTGCAGGAATGGGAAAGGCAGGCAGGAGCTGGAGGCAGAAGGAAAGGGGAAATGGAACCCTGTCACCCCTGTAGCAGCAGGACTGCCCGCAGAGCGGCCAGGTGACATGCCATCCAGGCACTTTCCTGTGATAGTGGGGGGGGACGGTTTCCTCACCTCTTATCTGTACTGTCGTAAGCCATGTCAATGTGTAGAAAGGGTCTGTGAAATTAATTATACTGTGAGTGCTTGGTAACCAAATGAATTGTAAATTGTACATTATTAAAACAGCGTCAGAGTGCCGACTGATCTATTATTCTTTAGGGAAATGTATGAAGATAAGAGCTTTAGGGTCTTTCCAGCCACCACACAGCTAGCTTTGTAAGAAAAAAATGTGGCAATATTTTGTTACTGAGTTCCAACTGACACAATACTGTATTGTTTATTTTTATTACTTTGTCTCTAATATATATGAGATAGTATACAGTGACATATACATGTCCAGTTCAGCTTCCGTTTATCCTGTTTCAGATGGTATTTTGGATTAATCGCCCTCAGTTTTGTGTCAAAAAATAAACCTGTGGGTGCAGAAAAATGAGATAAACATTAAGCAGCACGCCCTTTCGCACAGATCAGGTAACTAACAAGATGCACAGCTATTGTTAGCCCAACCATTTTGCCTGCATATTGTTGCTTGCTGCTTACCTGTCTTTTAGCATCTGAGAACTGTAAGAGGGCTTGGTGGGGAGCTGTATGATCAGAAAAAGTGTTAATTAATAACATGGAAGAAAGAAAACAAGGTTTTATGTGTGCATGCATATTTTTCTCCTTTTTTTTCCACAGTGCATATCTCCCCACCCCCTTCACATTTCTCTTATGCAGTGACTGATATCCAGGAAACCTGTCTCTCACGTGTGCACTGTCATCTTCTGGGATACTACAGACCAAAAAGCCATATAACCTTTCTCCTAGGCACACTAGTTTTCTGTATGACTTCTTGTAGGCAGTCCCTGCTATACATGATGTCATGGTCCTTTTCACCCCTTGCTCCAGCAGAAAGAGATGTTAAGCAGGGGTTTGTAAGGAAAAGAAGAAGAGTGTTGTTTTTTTTTAAATACCCTTATTGAAGAAATAGAGGTGGTAGCTACTCCAGCACAGCTTTTCTCACAGGGTTTCCTTTATATTCCCTCCTTGAAGGAAGATTCATGAGAGTATGTCCTATCTGTGCAGCTGCTTGCCAATGAAGAGGCAAACAGCTGGAGAAACATCTTCCTTGCTCTAGCTGGAGACACATCTCCTGCCTAAGTGGCTCAAGGAAGGGACATGTTGGTTTCTATAGCCACCACATCAGTGGTCCCATACCAGTGGCCAGATTTTTGGGTGATGATACAGTAGAGTAACCCTATGTGTCTCTTTTCTGGTGCAGAGGACCAATGGCAGCCAGTTGCGTCTTCCTTCCTTCCTTCAGATAAGGTCTATCAGAAAAGAAGTTTTCCCGCAACTGCAAGACCTAGGTGGGCATTCAGCAAATCTCACAGCTCAAATAGTCAAAGAAATTACTGCAATTCCAGTGAAGGCTCATTTAAAGTAGTCCAAAGAATGTCAGGACTTGTTCTGCCCTCTATCCAGGCACTGGAGACAATGAAATTTCCACGGCTAAGATATTTCCATAAAAGACTAGGGCATCTTTGCATGTTTTCCAATTTTTCAAAATAAAGAGGATAATTTATATTTCAGAGAATTTTCATTCTTCGCAACAACTCTCCTAACTCTAGTTAAGAGTATAAAATATTGTGCTGCCTTTCTCGTCATTTATCAGCACCGCAGGAGTCACCGGCGTCTTTCGGGACGCTCTGCTCCAGCTCCCCGGGCAGCTCTCTGCCAGGAGCTGCACTGCCTCCTGAAATTCAAGAGAGGGCAGCATTTTACTTAGGCTGCTTGAAAGGAAGGGGACGACTCCCAAGTGTGTAAAAGAATGTCAGCAAGTGTAAATCACCAGCCACAGAATATACGCATCATGTTCTGAAAAATTACATTTAACGGAAGAAATGCCGTGTTCCTGGGACTTTATATTTACAAAAAGCAAACAAACAAACAAACAAAAAAAAAAACCCAAACAAAAAAAACACAGGCTTTTAACTGATCAAAGATATTAATGAATACATCCTACCTGTGTTCAAGGAATTCTTTGCATAGCCTGACATGCAGCTGTAATGCTGCCTCTGCAGCACACCACAATGGCTTTGCCACCAAGATAGCACACGATAGCTAACTAATAATAGACTGATGCATCTTGGGTAAATACCATATATGAATTAAGTGTTGAACTGTGTCTGAGGCTTGATTACTTAAGTATCTTCTTAAAAGCCAGCAAAGCCCATCCAAAGAAAAGAGGAAGAGCTTTGTGACTTGACCCCAAAATATGTATCTTCTAGTGCAAAATAATCAAGCATACAAAGAAAGATCAAAGTGCTTGTTTCAATCCAGAAGGCTGGGCCCTTCTGATCAAGAGTATGCTCCTTTCAGCTGACCACAAATTACCTTCTGTTTGTGAAAAGTCCATCCAATATTTGCTCTGCTTGAACAGCAGCATAGCTTTGACTTCCACAAGGAAATTCTAGGAAACAAGGTATATTTGAAGTACATGCTGGATTGTAAAACAATTAACAGGCACGCAACTGTAATACAACACCTTTTAGTTTACCCCCCACTCACATTTGGTGCAATGTTACCCTCCTGAAATAACTGTACTGTCAGCGCTGTCTCTGGTGCATTCATCCAGGCTACTTGAATCACTGATGAGTCCAGGACAGGGCAAATAAATACTCGTTTTTTCTTCTCTGCATCTAACAAATAACAGATGTTGCAGTACTGAAGAAGCACACCTGATGTGACTAACAAGGGATTTCTATAATATCTGCCCTAAGATGACAGCCACCCTGCTATTAAGCATCTACTTAATGAAATCTGTGCACAGGGAAATGTTGCAGCAATTCTGCTTAAGAGGGAATAATCTGCTTGAAATAAAGGCTTCTTCTGTGATCTCAGGTTAAAACACATTATCAGAAGGATGTAGACCCAAGCTTGAGGATACTTGCTTCCTACCCACCTTAAATACCTGCTAAAGAATCCCTGAAGGAGCCTGTCAAATCCAGGATGTGGCGCCACTGTCCTCACAGCTGCTTGCCCTGCTTTCCCTTGGGTGGGTGCCCCTGCCATAAGATTGTCCACACAGCCCCAGGATGTGCCAGCTGAACCCTTTTGCATCAGCTGCAGAGAATCTGGCACGGCATCTCTGAGCAAACCTGCTAGGAAGCAGGGTTAGCCCTTCGCAAATAAACCCTGCCTGATCTGAGTAACACAAATGGACTCCTGGAAGATTAATTCATCCCCTGTAATAATACAACTACTGTTTGCACAAACCAGTGGCATGCAATAGTTTCTTATTAAAATGCTCAGGATATACATTAAGATCTCACTAAACAAAGTAGGGCTTAGGGACAGGAGAGAATATAAAATTTCCTTGCTTATAATTTGCCACTCTTTCATCAGATTTGATATAAAGCTATGAGGAGCATCGTAAATGGACCAATGAGTTGTCTAATCGTCTAGAACACTCTCACGTAATTTATATTGCCTCTTAATTTCTGTTTTGTAACATCCAGAGCTGTCTTCAGTGAATCATAGTGTATACCTCTACTCTGACAGAATATCACGGTACAGTTTTTCCTTCAGTTTCTCAGTTTCCCACAATGGAAACATAAAGATTTCAGCAAGGTATGAAACTACTGCATTAATCCTTTCTTATGTGATTCCAGTCAGCCCTTTAAAAGTAGAATCCAAAAGATTATTTGTACTGTTCCCATTCTCTATTGTGGCATACAGTTTTCCTGCTGAAAGGATATCCATCTAACTCTATACACACATAGATGAATATACATTCGAACCACAGATACATATCAATATAACACACATCACAGGCTGGAAATACATTATTAAAATTAACTGCATTACAGAGAATAGATGTACAGACAAAACTGCTGAGGTACTCGACTCTCCCTATTCCACGGTGCCTTACCACTTGCCACTTGCCACAAACCTGCCATCCCTTTGTAATGCAGTCCTGAGATACTTAATCTGCTTCCTCTCTTCCACAGATGTAAATCAGCAGCAAAGTTGCCTGTGGAGGAGCAGAGTCTGGGGGATACTTGTGGCCTGATGGGTTATCTATCAGTAGCTGCGTGCACAGTGGGTCGGCTCACTGAATTTTCAGTGTGTGCATTTTCGTGGGCTCTTTTCCAACAGGGAGTTAGGAAGTGAGAAACAACAAAACTGGTTAAATCCACCAGGTAAATCAGACCAGCTTATTGTGAAACCTATCGCCGCACATGATTGTTATGATAATAAACGCGGGTAAGCTCTGGTTATTACATGCACAGCCCTGTACTAACTGCTCCCTACTGCTCGCCTGTTCTCTCACTTTAGCAACACCCCACACACCTGTTCAAATAATATTACTATTACCTTGTGTTGACACCACATCCACCCTTTCCTTTCATATAATAAGAGCTCCTGGTAAACTGTAAATGGAAAGCTTGCGGTAGCAGAAGCCAATTGTTTACCTGTCTCCAGTTTGTTGCCACAGATACTTGGTCGGGAGAAGGGAACAAAGATCAGTTTGACATCCTTGTTAAGCAGGATTTGCCCCCCACCTTACCCACAAAAGCTTATGAGTTGCTATTCAAGCCTGAGTTCCGCAGGTGTGTCATCACACCTGTCTGAAAGAAAACAAAATGTAGTTTGTTTCAATGTGGCCCAGCAAAATAAAGAAGACCTTGCCCTGCAACACAGATACAAGCATTTGTTCTAATACTTCAATGAATTCAAGCAAACACAGACTGACATCTCAGTTTATATTTAGCGTTCAAGCCAAACATGATGCAAGCACCCTCAGCAATCCATGGCGGTGAGCATCTGACCCTGCCTTGCTCACAAAATCATGGCCGAACTCATGGCAAAACTCATGGTAAAACTCAATGCAAAACATATCTTGTGACAAGAAAGAGGATTCTATAACTTTCCACACGTTTATGCCAAGTTCTAAGCCCAAACCCACTGAGATGAATGAGAAACTGAGTCCAAAGCCAAGCTAGGGACAGGCTTGGCCTCACAATTTATTTCCTCCACCATTTATCACTGCCAGAGCTGCTGCTGTTATTGAGTCGCATGTAACTCTTTGCATAGAGTTTTTGTGGTTTTAGAATATGGGAAAGTTAAAATCTGTGAGCCCTGGTGCCGTTCTGCTTGGTAGAAGGCTGCACTCAACTTCCTATGCCAATGACAAAAATGTAGGTGTGGAGTAAATTGGTAAAAAATGGTAAATCTAGCTCTCAACTGAGGTATAATGGGATTTTGTCCATGCAGCGCATAGCATTGCAGAGCCCTAAATGTACCCATTCATTCATGTGAATTTGCCATTTGACATATGCTGAAAGTGAAGGAAAGACCTTGGTGGGCACTTGATCAAGAGCTGAGTCACTGGAGTTTCCAATGATTTAGGTAGAAGCATTTTTCACCAAAAAGGGCTATTGAGAACAATATGCCTGTTTTCCAGCTAAAGCAGAGCTCTACTTCTATGGCTTTCTATTAGTATATATTTCTATTACTTTATATTCTTACGAGAAGCCTCATCCATAGCTGCCTCTATTATGGTTTAAAGAATGATGCTTGTAATCAGCTGTAAGGTATCCCTGCATTTAGAATAGAAAGTGTGGTAGATGCACAGCACCAGCTGGTTTGGAAAGAGTTTGCATACAGGGCTGCAACTTATGTAGGGAAACGTCCTTGAGGCAGGGAGCATATTTTATTTATTCTTTTATTTATTGCATATGTCAAGTAAATGGAATCCCAAATTATGAAGATGCAAAACACAGTGTGGGTATTTATCAGCACTGAATGTTTTTATGTGCTCCAAAACAACTCGGGGTTTCCTGGCTGACTGTGAGCAGCTTGCTGGTTTTGAAGATCTAGCACCTTTGGAACTGAAGGGACATGCTGAATTTTAAGCACTTGGAAAGAGAATTAATTGCATGGACAGCAACACTTTTATTTTTTTGTATGCTCATCAATAGCAAATGATGAAGCCTCTGGGGAATATTAACACAAGTAAACTAAACACAGGAGTGGGACTGTTTAAACAAGGTGAGACAAAAGCCTTCATACTACAAGCAAATTACTTTGATAGCAACATTTTTATGCTTCCACCTCTATTGTTGCAGATGTCTGCATTTAAATAAGAACTTTATCTGTCTCTTCCCAGGTTCTCCTCCTTCATTAGTCTGTGCTGAGGTCACAGGCCCTCTTATCTCATGGGCTATTCCTTGCAAAGGTATGGGAGTTCACCGGGTTCTACTGAGCATTCTACGGAGGTTGGGTTGTAGCTTCTGCCTGCTCCCCCATGCTTTGGGAAGACAAAAGGATTTGCCCTGGCTAATAGCAAATTAGCTATTAACCTGTGTGAATGCCTTCACTTCCATGCACCCTGCATCTCCAACCTGCTCCTGGCTGTGCTTGCTGCTCAGCGTGGAAACCCCAGAGCTGCACCCCCAGAAACACCCCAAACCTTGAAAAGGCCCTCCTGGCACTTGAAGCCCTGAGGCAGCTCACAAGCCAGCGCTGGTATATTAGCTCCGACTCACCTGGTGAGCCTGTCCGGCAGACAGACAGCGAAACTACTTCCACATTAAAAATGCTGGAGAAGGCAACATCATTTTGCACTGTTGCTCCCCCACTGCTGTGACACTCCTGCAGTCACTGGACAGACACAGCAGAAGTCAAAGAGAAATGCATGCCCTGTGGCACCCTGTCCTCCTGCCCCTCTGAGGCCAGGCACTGCTGCCCTCCCAAACCCTGCTGAGGATTCATTACATGCACTCATTACATGTGGCCCATACACATAACCTGTTCCTGGCCCTGCATGTTTCCAGGGCTGGCAGAGAAGGCAGAGAGGAGTAGGGGAAGGAGTCTTAAAAACCTGATCCAAAATGGATGTATGTTACAGCTTCTTTCATTTGAACTATTCTTTCCTGTTTCCACATTTTCATGGGGATCTTTCCAGCCTGCTGAAAAGGCAGAACAATATTAACTTTGAAATATTCTAACAGGCTGGGCAATATTAATTTTGAAATATTCTAAACAAGATATAGATGTTATACTGCTACAGATATAGACATTGGCATCTCTGAATGAAGAGATAGCCTGATGAATAAATAATACATATTAAAAAATGTCTGAATAGCAACTTACAGGATAAACTGTAACAGCTTCAAAGGAGCCATTGATCTATGGAGTACATAATATGCATGTTAAAAATCGTTGGAATATTTATTTACATGACACAAGGCTCAGAAGAAGCCATTATGGTCCTTAAGTAAATTATACATGTTGTGAAAATCGTCGAAGTGCTTCTTTCACCAGAAATGAGTGTATCCTGTCAGTTGATAAACACATTATCTTTGTGGGGGAAAGGAGAAAAAAAAAAAGGAAAAAAGGAAAGCAAATCCGAGGCTAAATGAAGGTTAAAACAGAAAAGGAAAACTAAAAAAGGGTGGGAGAGAAAATAAAAACCGACCCTTGTGCCACGTCGAAGCGTGTTCCATGTGTATCAAAGGAAGAAAAGTCCAAGCTGCTCATGCAGCCCCATGTCCCACTCAGCACTGCCATAGCACTTCATGCGGGGAGGGCTGCACACTCAGGGCTCTTGCAGAGGGGCTGCTCGTGTCTCTGTGTGCCAAAGTGTTGGGCACTTCTCCCTACAGGCCAGGAAATGACAAATGGGAACTAATTCATTCCAGCCACCGCTGTGTCCTCTACTTTGAAAGACGCTGCCAAAAGGCTGCTCTGCTTTCCCCACCCATGTCCCTCTGAGCCTGGTGTGGGACAGCTGGTACCACAGCCCACTGGCACTGGTTCTACCTTGGTGTACAGAGAGATGATTTTTATGGCTATTCTTACAGGTCCTCAACTGCCTCAGCACAGCCAAGCATTAGTTGCCCTTTCATACCTTCAAGAGGCGCAAAATCGGGGTGGGGGGAGAACATTGCTTTTGCACATTGTGTGCCTGTCAGCTAGGCCCATCTCTCACCAGCATCTTTCTATTAACTTCAGCTTTGTGCTGACCACAGCATTCAGCAGGGTTTGCTCTGCTCCTTCCCCAATGCTCTGTGGGTGACACAGCTCTTTTTCAGCAGATGTTTTGCTGAAGAGAAAGAATGGCAACTGAGAAAACCCCACCTCAAGTCCATGTTGCGGATCACACTGCAGCCTACGCTATAGCCTGGACCCTGCAAATGTTTTTTTCCAGGCCATGAAGGGGAAAAGGGTTTTTCTCAAGAAGGCATGGCCAGGATATCGTGGCTGAGAGACCAGCCCTACCCCGTGCCAACAGTGTTGCCTGGCCGGCAGCCGAGCTCAAGTGCTGCACAGCCCTGGGGTGTTCAGTCCCCATCTGAGCCCAGGTATGCTCCCAATGCCTGCCTCGGGCGTTTGGTAAAGCAGGCTCTCCTGGTAGGCACAGCAGGCAAGTTCTCTGACACAGAAATAAGAGTAAAGGATGGATTTTCTAATGAAAGAGAGCAAGCGGTTGTACGGGTGGAATATATTTAGCCTGTGTTTTCAGATCACATGTTCTGGGACTGGAGTACAAAACATTTTCAGTACTGTTTTGGAAGCATGCTATTTAGTATTGCAAGCCTAACTATTGGAGAAGCCAGTAAATTGCGTTGCATCTAAAACAATTACTTGAATTGCTTGCACGGTGGTTTCTTCTTGCAACTGCAAAGGTTTTACAAAAATGTGACTTCTACAGCTACAAAAGCATTGAAAGTACAAATAATTGTAAAGTGCTGCTCTGCATTTGCATAAACCTGTTTATCCTACACATGGTTTATTCATTAACTCTCAGAACAACCAGCAGGACAGCTATGGTATTCCCTCTGACTGCTTCGCTTGTGGCTGAAAACGCAACAACTGCTTAAAAGGAGCACTACATGCTTTAGAAAGTGAAAATAAATACCATTCCCATGTGAAACAGCAGGGGAAATGTAGCTATCACTGCAAGAGCTGGCATTTGGCTTTTATATGGAATGAAAACCTCCTATCATTTGGAAATTTCAGAGAGGACTCAGTGTCTGCAAGGGCTGGGACCTCTGCCCTGCAGCTCATCAAAACAGACACTCAGTGTTAGCAATATCCATCGCTGTACTCTGCAGATAGAATACAAGTTAGAGACGGAAAAGACCTAGGTCCTTCACCTATTGCTCCTTGAGAACATTTTCTAGTCCTTACAGTTTAGTGTCCCAAGCAAGTGGTTCCTTGCAGCCTCTGCTGGCAATATACTTCCCAATCTGCTCCTCCTTAGGAAAGCTTCCTGATAATCACCTCAGCTTTCCCTGTGCTTCCTTTCTCATCCAAAAACTTAATTCCAAAACTCGGATGAAGTAAAACACATTAATGCATTTTGTCTATTTCATCTGCCGGCTTCTATGAAGATGAGCTATGTTGCCACCAGGATGTTACAGGTGGAAAATGGGGAGTTTGACAGCCAATGACTTGCTCAAGGTCACAAAAGAGCCTCAGTAGCAGAGCTGGGAACAGAATTTGGTATCCTAATTCCTAATCTGGCAGCCTCACCACAACTCTCATCACGCAATCAAAAAGCTCCTTTTAAGGAATGCTTTTGTGACTAAGAGAAAATCCAAGGCATTAGAAGGAAGAGACCTTTTAATTTGCCTTTGTACAAACACATATGCCTTTTACTATATGGAGAACATGATTTAAACAAGATACGGCATTAAAATATGACGAAAGATTCTCAAATCTTTGAAAACCAAGAAAAAGTACAGGTGCATTTAGTACTGTAGTGATTCCAGCCATTAGGATACCCTTTGTTTACAGTTTCATACATAGCATGAGGAATAAATCAAGATCAGCATCTACTATGCTGCAGTAAGAGCTTTTCTGAGCATTACATACAGCCTTTGACATTTGTCAAGAGTATTATATAACAGGAAAAATTTTCATGGCTCCTTTTAGTAAGATTTCATCTTCTAAAGGTTCTAACTTGTTGCACCACAACAGTTTTTAAAAACAGCAAAGCCAAATCCTCAAGCCGCTAAACTCAACAGGAGATTGCCCTGACCTGAAACAATCTGGGGTTTAGCTCACTCTCCCTTGAAGAGGTAGTTCAGTGATTTATCAACTCTCCTAGGATACACCAGCTTTGATATGCAGAAACTCTGTAAGGTCGTTTCATATTTTAAGGCACCACCTTTTGCTTGCTTCCTCTTCCGTGTAACAGAACTCTGTAATTTGCAACAACGGAGGATAGAAACAAATGAGGACATGGAGAACCAATGTCACTGAAAAAGTGTATACAAAATAAGCTGAGCTATACAAGCTAAAGCAAGGAGGAGAGTATAAATGTTAATAGGATAAACAAAGAAAACAAATGCAAATTTAAACCATTCCTTTGGAAAATGATTATTTTCTTTTTTTAAACACAATGTAAGAATTCTCAAACTGCAGTAAAAAATCCTATTCATAGCATTCTTGCCGTCATTGAATTAGCTGGAGACACGGGACAAGAAGTCCATGACTCAAGAACATGTATTTTGTTCATTAAACTATTATTATAACATCTGAGCTGGGGAAAACATTGCAGGGTCCCGCTCCCCACCCCTTGAGTCAGGGATCAGCCATTGAAATGCCCCTGTCTTCACTGAATTTGCAGCGACAGGAGGTTTGTTTGCAGATGTGTTTAGCTACTTTTTGATTTGATCTTTACACAATTATTTTGATAAAGAGAATGTTCATCTTGTTGACACTATCCCTGTAGTCAATAGCTAATGACCCCAGTGGTTAATTTCCTTATAAATATTTAACTTAATAGAAGTTGTCCCTTGGGCTGCAGCACTTTTGACACTTGTATAATCTGAAACAAATCCGCTTTTTTAGTCAAACAGATCATGTTACACACACAGTTGACTAGCTATTTACAAAGCACCCAATTAAATCCTGCTTAATTCTCCCACTCTGAAAATCTCATTTCACTAGTGTGCAGGCTACTGATCACACAGATGAACATCTTTCACCGAGCCTGGACATGAGTTTGCAGTCTGCGAGACTTGACTGTACAAAAGCCCATTGTAAAATTAACTCACCCGTTAAATGGATATGTACAAAATATAAGTGGAGAGTGTGCAAATTCAGAGGATTGAAGAAATAAGCTGAGGAATCACAGTTAAAGACAGGTAAATCTAGTTTAATGTTCACATGTAGTTACACATCACAGAGATTAAACAGGATTTTAACTGTAACATAGCTGCAGTGAAATGCAAGTCATTTTGTACTAGAAAAATAATCTTGACGCAGTTATCAGATTTTTGGTCTACTTAAGTTCATTTTTAGGTGAATTTACATCACTGATCGTAACAACTTTGCCCATGTGCTTTTCTGCAGTTCAGGATTAATACTCTTTGGATGAAGGAACAGCAACTGGTTTTGTTAATGGTTTGCCCTTTGGTTGGAAGCAGAGAACTGTTTTCACTTTTTAAGCAGTTAATAGGCTGTAGGAACGCAAGGTTGCAATAAAACCTTTTGGTGCTGAATGAAGTTCCAGAACAAATTTCTTGATCTGATGCAACAGCAGATTTTTTAAAGAAAAGCTGATTAAAGATCTAAAGCATCGCCCCCATAATGCAAAAACTAGATAGAATTTGTTTTTCTATTCTCAGTAAAAACACTACATCTTACTGCTACTCCTACAGAACGCACTAAAAACCCCTGTGCCTAAATGACAAAAGTGTAGTCTCAAAATGTATAATACACTTACAAACATTTCAAGTCTAGATTGAGGAAAACACGTCTGTATGGACTCCAAACAAGTTTATTTGCAATTAGACATCTCATGCAATCATGCAGGACCACTAGCTATAGCTGCTACCTTCTGAGTCTAAAGGACATCTGGGGACAAACAAAAAATAAGCCCTAAACATTCAAGATATTTCCATATTAGCAGCTCCATACTTGAGCTGTGGTTTTCTAAAGAGATATTCCCACAGATTTAAAAAAAACATACACACCTTTATAATATTTACAAAAAAATATTTAATTAAAAATATTTTATAATTACAGTAGTCTATTAAAGCATATACTTTTCTCACACTTATAGAACATCTCTATATATACACAGTATGAAATGTCACTCATTTATCTATACAATATGTAACATTCCTGCAGGGAGAAGAAAGTTCCCTGGGCCCCAAATAAAATCCATCTATTTTAAACAATAGATGTCAAGTATCATCTACAAATGCTCTGGTAGATTAGTAAAGCTTCAAGATTCAGCTGCTCGGTCCCTTACGAGTTACAACGCTTCTAAAGTCTGGTTTGGGTTCGGGTCCTCTTATCCCGGGGCAGAGCCGCAACTTTTCCAGCTCGAGGCCGACAACCGCGGTCACACGGCTCACATCTGGTCGGGAAACGAAGAAAAGAGACGCGCTGTGTGTCGGGGAGGGGGAAGTGATGGGAATCGAGGTGTGTGGAGGGGCGCTACGGACGTGCAACGGGTGAAAAGGCTCTGCCGGGGCGAAGCATGGGAATTGCCCGGGGGGTTGGATGGCTTCTTCCTCCGGTGCGACGGGGCCGGGCCGGGGCTGGGGCTCCCCCCCACTCCCGCCCCCCGCGGTGCCTCTGCGCGGCGGCGCCGCCGCACACCTGTGGGAGAGGAATGAATAG
>JAOEHX010046337.1:8611-20432 GCA_025448015.1 Bolborhynchus lineola | reverse complement strand
TTTTTTTTTTTTTTTTTTTTTTTTTTTTTTTTTGCTAGTTGTGTTTCTAGTAGGCTTTAGGAGTCAATTCTAGGCTTTGAAGTATTTATTTCAGCATAATTCATATTTGGGCATTCCGGTACTCTTAGCACATTTAAATGTAGGATGGCATGACCTTTAAAATGCAGAATTCTCCTATACTGTTCCAGTTAATGACTAAATCAGAAAGAGCATACCCTAAACTTTTCAATAACCCAGCTGAAGAAAGAGCATTATCTAAAAGGGTATTAAATTATAAAATAATCCTGGCTTGTACTTATTTTTTATGGGTAAGTATTCATAAATCCTGCTTATTTTAAATCATCATTATTTTCACCAGGGACAATACTAAGAGAAGGAGACTGGTGGTCTGATTCAGTGAACAAAGTAGTATTTCCTCTTTTTTACTTGAAAAAGTGCTGAGTCACAAACTTTTGTGATCAGATATTTAGCTGAAATGGTAGTTTGCAAACTGTACTTTTATCTGATAAAGGAAATAATCTCCTTATGTTGTACCAACCTGCTTCACACTTTCTATGAAATTACACAGTTATGCCAAGAAATATTTGGATAGAAATATTTTATAGGTATATTTACTTATTTCATCAAGTCTATGAATCTGTCCTAAGGCTCAAATGCTTTGAGGGTTTTACCAGAGGGATCATAAATATTTAGAGACCTGAGAACTAAAAGAGAACAACTGAAAAGTATATTATCCCAAAGAGCTTAATAAGAAACAGGGACCTTAAAAGAAGAAGGAAATGTATGGTTAAAGCAGTGCTGGGTTTTTAACTCCACCCCATCTCTCCCAAGATAAAACCTGTTTCTGCCCCATTCAGTGTAAAGAGGAGCTCTGGTACAGCTCCTGGCTTTCAACCCACATTCACCAGGGTGAAGTAGTGGTGTTTTAGTAAAAACTGTGCTGCCAACATTCTTATCCTCTGGAAGGAAGCATAAATTAAGAAAAGAAAAGAAAAGAAGCAGCAGTTTCAGAAGGCTTGGTAGATCTGAAAAGTGCTGGGATTGCTGGATGGGGAAGATAAGAGTGAAGTTGATTGACTGGGAAGCTTGTGAACAGTCATCAGTTTTTACCATGCGTCTGGTGATCATTTTGCTTGTTCTTCAACAACCCATCACCAAACCTTCATCTGCTGTCCCAGTAGATCTTGTGCTTTGTTTTGACTCAGCTCTGTGTTCTGTGTTTCAGAATCACCTTCATTCCTGCAAAGAAATGTCTTGCTACGATTTGTGTCCCACCAGCAACAACATTGCCTGCCCCCAGCCCATCGCTAACAGCTGCAATGAGCCCTGTGTCCGCCAGTGCCCTGACTCCACTGCTGTGATCCAGCCACCCCCTGTTGTCATCACTTTCCCTGGCCCCATCCTCAGCTCCTTCCCCCAGCAAGCTGTGGTGGGTTCCTCTGGAGCACCCACTTTTGGGGGCTCCTCAGGGCTGGGGAGCCTTTACAGTGCTGGAAGCCTTTATGGGGGCTCTCTTGGATATGGAGCCCCGTATGGATATGGGAGTTCTGCCCTCTCCACACTCAGCAGCGGGTTCTGCAGTCCATTCTCCTCCCGCCGGTACAGCCGCTTCCTCCACAACAGCTGTGGGCCCTGCTAAAGGCAGCAGAAAGGTCTCAGAAGAGAGACATGAAGACCCAAATGCAGAGCAATGAGGATGGGGGTTCAGCATTTCTGCAGCCCTGCAATGGAGCTACTGATACTTTGCATTTCTGATCTTTTGTCTACATTTTTTTAACCTTCCATATCTATTTTTTTGTTTCCTATTGCTGCCTGTTCCAGCTTTCCCATTTTTAACCATCATGGGGCAGCCTATTCCATATGGACATCACTCACAATGACGTGTATCTGCATCAGTAGTTGCACAACAGACCAAAGAAAGCCAGCTGAGAAAAGCAATATCTCTGAACAGGACATTTGTTGAACATTCTCTGAAATAGTCTGGAAACAGATTTTTCATATTCTGTGGTATCTTGCTTTGTAAATCTAGGCATTTCTTGCTCATTAAAACTGTGTTGCATCACATGACAGCCTTCTGGTTTCCTTTTCTCTATTTATCTGCAGCCTGTCCTATGTAATATCTTCCCATGGGCAGGACCAAGCTGCTAGCTGAGCAGTTTTACTGCAGAACATTCTATCAGACGGAATTTACACAGTGTCACAAATGTTTCCACAATGACACTCCTGAGCAGGAAATTTCCATCTTTTGAAGATGTGAAAAGTTTAAAATAACAAAGTATCTTAACTACTTCAATGTTATTTAAACATTATTTCAGTGGGGTCTTCCTATGAACATCCAGAGAATTGGTGGTGGTGAGGCATTGGCACTGATTGCCCAGAGAATCTGTGGTTGCCCCATCCCTGGCAGTGTTCAAGGCCAGGCTGAAGCAACCTGGTCTAGAGGCAGGAGATTGGAACTGGATGAGCTTTGAGGTCCCTTCCAACCCAAACCATTCCGTGACTCTATGATTCTATGCTAATTGTGGGGTTCCATGTTGAGCTCAGCTTAATCAAACGCTAACAAGGTGGTGGACAGCAAAGCACTTTCCAAATGTAAATTTGCACCTATAAACTCACAGACACACTGTTTAATCTACAGCACTGGCATTACTCAGTGTTTCAGACATTCCAAGCAGTATTTTTGCCCCAGTAAACCCTGTTCCCTGTAGGAAGCAACTGTAGCATATTAAATATCAGGAGCAGCAGAGACTAGGTGCTTTAAGCTTCGATGATACAGCCAATTCGAATTGTAATGGAGCTGCAAATGAGGCATTGAGTGCTGTGTAAACAAAGAATAAAGGCAGTCACAGCCTTCAAGTGTTTTCAGAGTAAATAGAAAACGTGTAAGCATCATTAGCATCTTTTATACAGAGATTAAAGTCTGTGTTTTCTATACTAATAAAAACATTAGTAAATATTTTCCCCAGGTGACAAATCACTTGGCAAATCCCAGAACTGAATTCCTCTCTCCAGTATCCCCATCTAACAATTGTACTGTCTCTGTTTGCAGTTTTCTATTCCACTGATTAGCTTCAGGTTTGCTTTTCACTCTTACTCACATGTTTTCAAGGAGTTCTGCTTATTTTAGCTGAAAAATGGTGCATGGCATGGCCAGTAAATTGCAGGACACATGACATTTAAGAGATCATAGAATCATGGAATCAAGGAGCAGTTTGTACTGGAAAGGACCTTTATAGATCACCTAGTCCAACTCCTTTGCCATCAACAGGAATATCTTTTCTCTAGATCACATTGCTGAAAGCCTCATCTAAACTGGCCTTGAACTCTTCCAAAAAACACTGACCTAAAGATCCAAGACATGGGGTTTATGTAATTGTTTTCTAAGTAAAAGGGGAGAATAAGCTTAAAAAACCCCAAACAAACAAACAAAAAAGATTAATTTCTTTTTATTTAAAACATCTGAAACATGAAAGTTCAGATCCTCTTAACTGCAAAACTGATAAAAGGTTGAATTACAAGTATTCACTTTACTAATTTCTCCAGAATCAAACCCTGGAAGGAAGCTGTCATTCAGATTATTTCTGACATATTTCTGGATCTGTTAAGCCATTGTACCTTCAGGCTATTTACCAGTGGTGACACTCTCAACCACATAAAAAACCATTAGGCTCTAGTAATGACTAAATATTTAGTGAATCCACCTATTTAAATCAAACATGAAAGGCTTAGCTCCACCAGATACCTATCTTAAAATGTAATTTAGTGCGTCGGGAGGACATATACTTCAGGCTTTGTTTACATCATCTTTATGAAGCAACTTCTGATTGCATCTCATTTAACAATAGTGTTACCTTGTACTAAGATACAAGCACATGTTCAGAGCACACTTAGACAAGGAAGAGAGAGTGTAGTGCCCTCTGTAGTTCAAGATGAGATAGTGTGATTTCATTTATTGTTGCTTCTTGCTCCTGGTAATTACTTGTTTCACTTACAGGAAGAACAAGAGTTGCTGCTGCTATCAACAACCTGGACTTCCCATGATAGATCAAGAATTGCAGGAGACTTCACAGCCAGATATGATCCCCATGTTTCAGGGGCCAGCAAACTGCCAAGGTCTCAAGACTGTTTCCAGATCGTGATGATAAACACCGGCTGGCAGTCCTCCCATCTTATATCTTCATGTGGTGTGACTTGAGACACTTTGGTACTGACAGTGAAATCACTTATCTTCTGCTATGCTCGTCTGTATTTCACTTAGATGAAAGTGTAATCCAGGTTCAGCCTGCTGTGCACTTGTGAAGTGGCAGATTGCTGGTTGTCAGGACCTGTACAATGGAAGGCAGTTAAAGAGCTGTCCTTTGATGTTTTCTCTGGTCTGTTGTCATAACATGCAAATTCAGACTGACAAATAATGGTGGTGTGAATTGCTATGTCTTCAACCGTTCAAAGGCAGTAAAGTGCATCAATCAATCAATATGTGTTATGGTGATCTACTTTTAGTCTGGCCTCTAACCTTCAGCACCCACATCTGCCTTTTCTGTTGTATAACCAGTACATAGGCAGAACAGCTTCATGCAGGTATGCTGAAAATATCCACATGGGAGGATGTTCGACAACACCTTTTCAACTCAGCATGAGAAACCAGCTGCTATTGCAAGTCCAGAGCATCTTCTCATCAAGATGGGCTGAGAAGAGAATCAATGTAATTCTACCATGTGGGATGAAAACAAAAGTCCTGAAAAAAGGACTTCTTTAGTGATCAACACCATGGTGATGTGTCCTGAAAATATCTGAACTGCTAGCTTTAGTGTTCTGAATAATGATACAAATAAGTACTGTTTTTTTTGACAGCATCCTTGTGACTCCAAGAATAATCATGCAGTGCTTTGGAGACAGGAAGCATGAAAACAAGGCAAAGCCTTCAGACACATCCTAACAAGAAAGAGGTGTGCCCTGGCTACCTCATGAGAGCCTCATATCATTTCAGCTTGTTTTACAAGTGAAGTCACACCTCCAAACCCTTTGAAATTACTGCCACATTCTTGATCCTCTCCAAACAAATTTCTGCAGTGTGAGGAGGGGATTGCCTGGAATTAGCCTGCTCAAGCCTTCTGAAGTTTGTCACTGCATTGCTGGCACTCCTAGGAAAAGCAACTTCACACAGGGAAAAGCAGAAGTGCTGAGCAATGTCTGATATACGGTCCATCCCAATTGGCATTACAAGCATATGATGGGGTGAATGCCTCTTAATGGGCTGTACTAATAGTATGCAAATTGCATCACTAGAAAAACAGCTTTACAGGACATCATAATGAGCATCTTGGAACCGTGTTGTTGAGCAGAGGGAGCATACCCAGTATTCATTAATTGAGGGCCTTGAGGATGATTAAGGGGCTGGAGAGCCTCCAGTATGGAAATAGGCTGAGAAAATTTGGGCTGTTCAGCCTGGAGAAGATGTGTGGAGACCTCAGAGCAGCTTCCAGTGTCTGAAGTGGGCTACAAGGATGCTGGAGAGGGACGCTTCATTGGGGGCTGTAGTGATAGGACAACAGGAAAAGTTTTAAACAGGAGAAGCTCATATTAGATATAAGGAAGAAGTTCTTTACCGTGATGGTGGTGAGGCACTGGAACAAGGAACTGATTGACAAAGGAAGTTCTCTATGTTCCATTCCTGACAGTGTTCAAAGTCATGTTGGACAGAGTCTTGGGTGATATGGTCTATTGTGAGGTGGCCCTGCCCATGGCAGGGGGGGTTGAACTAGATGATTTTAATGTCCTTTCCAACCCAGACCAGTCAATGAGTCTATGATTCCACAGTCACCTGTGAGAAGCCCAAAATTTATGTGTAAAGTTCCTGAGATGGAAAATATTTTTTGGCCTGAATGGTATGTGTTGTTCTGCAGGGAAGGTTTAAGAATGAATCTTGTCTTTATTTTAACGAGGGTTGACAAGTATTTAAAGGTATTAATGGGAAAGTTCAAAGAACTCACGGATTTTCAGCAAAAATTTGCTATTTGGTTAAAAATTCCTGATGGCTATTCAAAGGAAAGTTTTACCCACAGATCTTTGCATCGTATTTTTAAACAATGAAAACCACCTTAAAACCAATACTTGTGAACATAATTAAACTGGAGCCTCAGGCAAGTAGCAAGACACGCGGATCTTCAAAGTTGCTTGTGTGTGTAACTTTCTTTGCTAGCATGTAGGAAATACACACTGTAACCACACCTGTGCTGGAGGAAGTTTCAAACTTAGTTGTAAGGGTTACAAAATATGTTTATCCAGTGTGAAATTATTTTTGTGAAGGCAGTTATTATGCTCATTCCTGCTTAAAGGGCTTGGTCACCTTCCAACTTTAGGCATTGAAAGAAATCAAATACTCATGTTTCACTACAGAGGGCGATGCTCACGCAGAATGGTATGTAAACAGCAAATTATGGAAGACACAAAAAAAAAAAAAAAAAGACAAGAAAGCTCAGAATTTTGATGCACAATAATTTAATGAGAATGTAACAAGCAAATATCTTACTAAGAATGAAAAAACACGGGGAAAATATTGCCAGGGTCTCATTAACGGCTGCAAGTCAAGAATTGCTCCAGGGCTATGCATTCCACGTACATTACTCTTTCTTTTTCATGGCATAGAAAGATTTACACGATCTCACCCCACTTTCAACCAGACAAAAAACATTGATATAACTAATTTGAGTCCATTATTATCAGGAGCCACTGGAAAGAGTAGTCAGAAAATGAAATTAAATCATAAGCTTAATGATAACATGCAAGAGTGATTTTTGGCTACGCACAGGTCATGCTCAAGGAAAGCAATGCTGGTAACATTTGTGGAGGCACATCTTCCACAATATTGAGTGATTGCTCCTTCTTCATTACACATTTAACATGGTCTGCAGCTCCCAAAACCATAACCACTGGATCCATAGGAAGAATATGACCTTCCATAATTGTACAAGCTCCTAGAGCCATAGGAGCCACTGTGACCCAGAGAGCTGATGGATCCAAAGAAGCTCCCAGTGCTGGATGGTGCTGAACTGCCCACTATGCTCTCCTGAGGGCAGGAGCTAAGAATGGGTCCTGGGAAGGTCATGACCACAGGGGGTGGGTAGATCACAGCTCTCGAATCACCACAGGAGGTGACACAGGGCTGGCTCCAGGAATTTGCAATTGGCTGTGGGCAAGTCACTTCACAGGGTGCAAGGCAACGGGAGCTGATCATCTGTCTGCAGGAGGACATCTTCAGGGAGTGGAGATAAATCTGAAACACAAAACACCAAAGAAACACAAGGCTGAGAGCTCAGACATCAGTGAAATGGAGACTGTGCTTGAAAGAGGAAGAATACAAGATAGCAAGAAGACCAGAAGGAGGCTGAAGAATTCATTTTTGTCTTAACAACCATATCCCTTTTCTCATCTTCTCATGCTCTCCTCCTCTCCCCTAAAACAATCCTTATTTCTTTTGAACCCTCATTATGGAGCCAAGTTAATGCATAAAAATATCATTATCAAATGCAGAAATAGCATGTTTGATCTTGAGCTATCCCCCTGTTCTTTACCATTTCTCCTTTCCACCATTCCCTTTTGAATCTGATTTCCTGTGACATTTGACCATTTCTTTTATAAATAGCTGCAGAAAAGAACAGAAACACTAGCTAGCACTTCTATAGTAACATCCTGTGCTGGTTCTGCATCTCCTGTAATCACTACAATTGTATGAAGCAAGCCATTGTTATTCCAGCTTTAAGGAAGAGGTAACTGAGGCTGAGAAGTGAATGCATTGCCCAGGGCCATTTGGTGAAGTAACTGGAGAGACTGAGTTAAAATTCAGGCAAGCCTGGTTGTTAATGACTGTGCTATTCCTCAACCTTTCAGATGCTACAGCTGGCATCAGGGCTATCCTGCATGTTCTTTGCACAGATAAAATGAGCAGCAGCCACATCCCTGACTTGCTCATAAAGAGAATTTTATTGGCAGAATATCCCATGTTTGGGTATGAATGTAGTATCGGTGAGTTTCCCAGTATAACCAAGACTCCTGTGAATGGTCCCAGTTGTCCTGGCTGAGGTGACAGATGGCTGTGGCAAAACTAGGAGCTGCCTGTAATTTTGAGGAGTCCTTTTCTTTACTCATAAGGTCACATGATCACTCGTAAAATCAATCTGCAGCTCCTCTTGATCTCTGTCTTACCCTACTAAAACACAGAAAATGAAAGGCTGGGAATAAAGAAAAGGAATAAAGTCTTGACCATAAAAAGTGCATAATGTAATATATAACAGGCTTCAAGTTCATTCAGAAATAATTGCAAAGAACAGGATAAAAAGTTATTGCTAATGCTAGCTTCCTAGTTCAGTCTGAAACTTAGAGTTAACTTTTCTTGGTAGTCACCATTACAAGTCAAGCTGAACAAAGTCATAAAGGCAGAATGGTCAGAAATTGGAATTCACTAAATCTCACTATAAAGAAGTTTGCATATCCCAAACTGTCAACTGCTCTGAAAACTCCTGCCTTTTTACAGTTTGCCACTGAAAAAATAAGAAATAGCTCTTTCTGAAAGAAAGCTTCAAGCATTTTACACATTTCTAAGAATCAGTTTGTTTTCAGTTAAAATCCTGCATTGTCACAGCAACATTGCAGTAGAGCCAGGCTCAGACTTACCTCTTGGCAGCAAAGAGCAAGTCAGGAGAAATGATTGGAGCAGCCTAGAACAGGGAGAGCTTTTATTCCTTTTCTTAGGCAATCAGGAGGATATGAAACATTCTTCATGGATGATGTCCTAATGCATTATCAAACAAAAATTCACCCCACCTGTAACTGCCCCAGATAACGCAATTATTTTGCTCAGTGACGGTGATTACTATTGCATTCTTGTCATTACACTGGCAGTGCAATTTTGTTTCTTTTGTTGCTTTTTCCTATTTCTCTGATTGCTTCATGAAGCAAAGGTTGCTCAGAAGTTTATCCATAAACAAAATATGCTGACATACCTGAGATACTACCCCACTTTTCCAAGTCATACTCCAGTGAGGGGACATTATGCAACTTATCCCATCATACCCACGCACATTAATTCCTATGACTCTGAAATGAGACGCATTACGCTCCACAGACACCTTCCTACTGAGTTTGGAAATGGGAAGCATTTTTTCCCATCCTCCTGGCCAAGAAATAAGCACAAAGCACATGTCCCACTTCAAGCTTTAACAGTACAGTTGGAGTAACCCACAAGCAGGGAGCTGCTGTTACCTAACCCTGGCATGGGGAACAGGAGAATGAGAAATTCATGTCCAGCTTTCATTGTCAGGGACTCCATGGGACCATTGTTAAAGTCCTCAGGGCTCCTGAGTGATGAACAATTCATGGTTTGGGAGGAAACTGGTCAGGGAATGAAGCCATGCATCACCCTAGGAAAACCTTGGGCTGAAATCTTAAAGTGCAGCTTCAGCTGATGAAGGAGATTAGCTGCTTACTTCAGCAGATTTATTGCTCAGATTCAACACCCTTCTTCATTTCTTCAGTTATTTACTGATAAAACTATTTCCAGTCACACCATTCTGTATAGCCAAGTTGACATAATTTGCAACCACTTTTCTACCCTCCTGAAGACGAGTTCTTCCCCTGTAAAATCTAGCTCCTCTACAGAATTTAAAGTTGAATGCATTTTTTTGAGTAACCTCAAGACATCTGTTCTAAAATGGTAATTTTATTTGTTTGCCCATCAGCATTTGATCGCTGTTAGCAATACTGCAGTGCAATGCTGCACAGATGACCCATGGAAAGAAAGAAGAGGAAGCCTCATTCAGTGCTGCTTTGGGGTTTCCCTCAGCTTGGTTTCCTGGCAATGCCTGTGAAAACACCCTTTGAAGTCACTGATAGTTTATGGTAGAGGATTCACATAAATAAGAAACATGGTCTGCTCCTCCTGCCCAAACCACACCTGGTTTCACTTTGTCTGGCAGCAGGTGATGACAGTGATCACAGATTCCTACAATGAATCACATAATTCTTGGAGATGTGTCCCTCTTCTAATCATCCTGCCTTCCTGAAGGGGCAAAGGGAGCTACATACTAGTACTGATATTGCTGACACCCCTGACTGCTTCTTTTGACTCCTGATTCTCAGGGTTACAGCCACATGCTTTGCTTTAGTACTTTTACACATAGTGTCATCCAGATAGAATTATAGAATCAACAAGGTTGGAAAAAACTTTTAAGCTCATCAAGTCCAACCATTACTGTAGCACTGCCAAGTTCACCACTAAACCTTATCACTAAGAGCCTCATCTATATAGTTTTTTAATACTTCTACAGAAGCATTCAAAACATATAGAATCATAGAATGGTTAGGGTTGGAAAGGACCTTAAGATCATTTAGTTCCACACCCCTGCCATGGGCAGGGACACCTGCCCACTGGACCAGGTTGCTCAAGATGCTGTGGATCCAACCAGGACTCTGTGGTTCAACCTGGGTAGATATGCCAAAAGGAGAATGCAATAAAAATGGGTAACTGCCAAGAAAAAGCCATTGAGTAGCACTTTCTGTTTGAAGAACAGTATTTCTAAGTACTCAAAAAGCAATATTTATGCCTTGGTCTGGGTAGACTTCAAACCAAAAAGCATGACTGCTGCGAATGTGGACCCATTGAACTCCGTTGCTGGAGCGGCCCCAAAGCTGGAAACGTAAAATAGATATTCACAGGGATAACACAAGACTCAGCACTGCGCTCTTGTGGCTTAGCTGAGAGCATGACTCAAGCTGAGTTAATCAGAGTTATCTCAGACACCTCCAGACATGATGAATTCATGTCTCTGAGCTGAAGTGTTAGTGTACCCTTAACTTGTCTAAAAACTGTGGATCAGAATTACTGGTGCATCTGTAGGACCTCCTGAGGTAGGATTTCCATGTGTCCAAAAGACATGACTTTGGAATCTTCTCCAAACGCAGTGTGCAAGGTTCAGCCAGCTCTTGGTTTACAGTGAAAACACAGATATGAAGAGAGGACAGAAGTGGGTATATTTATTTGAATATGTAAATATATCTATGTCAAATATTGGCATATTCTAACCTTTATAACAACACTTTGCATACGCATTCTTTAACTGAGTCCTAAAGCAAAAGCACTTCCTAGTGCAAAGGCATATTTAGGATGACATAAACCATGTAAGATGCTGATTCTAGTTCCAAGCTGCTGGGAAGGAGAAATTTTGCACAGGATATATCCTGGCCTTTTCCATGTGGATACATTTATGATCATCTAATAAATCAGCTAATAAATGGATGTTAGGGAGGGAGGTGTGAAGAAAGGCTGGAATAAACCAAAAAGAGAATACTACTATTAGGATGCAGCATGATTTTTATTAGGAACAAGAAATGACATTTACATCAATAACAAACTGTTCTGGGTTCAGCTGTAGCAGTCAAAACCCCACCACATAGAAAAGAAACTTCCCTGATATAAATTTTGTCACATCTTTGAGGTTGAACATGAAACAAGAAAAAAGCACGTGCTCACAGACAGGCTAAAGCACAAAATGACCCCCTTTCTCACCCACACTGTCAGAATGGAAAATGCATATTTTCATAAATCAGTTCAGATTTACATCAACAACATCAAAATAAAACAGAGCATAAGAAAGACAAGCAGAAGAGCAGGTCCCATGAGTGCTAAGAAGCACCCACAGGACCCAGTGGATTAATTGGGAGCTGTGGGTGCCCAAGATTTTGGAGAGCCCCTCAGCTTGGTTGCACATCCAGGTCTTGCTCTGAGCTCCTCCACTGCTTCTCCTGCCAGACACTGCTTCTGCCATGC
>JAOEHX010046334.1:62034-75778 GCA_025448015.1 Bolborhynchus lineola | reverse complement strand
CTGCCGCAGCGCGGGGCGGACCGCGGCCGGGCGGGCGGAGCCTCTCTCCGCCGCCAATGTGGGCCGGGGCCGCGGCGCCTGCGCTGGTCTGGGTGTGCGGCCTGTCCTGTTCCAGTGAGGCGCCGAGCCATGTGGAGCCGCTACAGGGCGGCCGGGCTGCTGCTGAGCCGTGGCCGGTAAGGGAGATGGGGAGAGCGGGTGGAGGCACCGCCAGTCCTTCCTGGGCCTGGCCCTGGCCCTGGCCCTGCCGCGGCTCTGGTGGCTCCATCGCTGCTGCCGCGGGCTCGCCGCCGGCCTGGGGGCGCTCCTTTCTGCAGCCGGCTCCTTCGCCCTCAGCCCAAGGACGAGGAGCGACGCCGTGTCTCTGGCAGGGAGCAGAGGCGGCGTGCGGGAGCTGGGCGGCCCTTCTCCCCAGGGCGGCTCTTCGCTGCGGGCCGGTGGGACTCCGGGCTGGGAGGCAGCGTGTTGCCAGCTGCCCCCGCCTCTGTCCCTCGGCTCCGCGGTGAGGGCTGGTGTCTCGTTCAGCGTTGTAGCACCGGTGGGGGAAGCGCGTTTGTCTGAAAGGGAAGTGTTCCTTCAGGTCTTCGAATCGGAAGTTGTGGAGGTGGAGGAGCGTTTCCGCTAATGAACGAGCGCTGCAGTACCGGGTGGGCGAGCAAATCCATGGGTTCACTGTAAAGCAGGTGAGCATCGACCTCCGCTTGTGTATTCTCGGTGTTTGTGTATAGATAGGTAAATGTTCCCTTGTCTGGAAAGCGCCTAAATAAGGCTTGGAGCTACACACTAAATATTGGCATAGGTGCATTGAGTGGTCAGTTGAAAAAGTATAGTTGTTACTTGTAATTGTCTCTCTGCAACCATATCCTTTAGGTAACATTAACACATATTCCTGTACAGATCTAACTCAGTTCTAAAGTAAATAGTGGGAGGTGTCCCTGCCCATGTCGGGGTAGGAAGTAGGTGATCTTAAGGTCTTTTCCTATCCTAACTATTCTGATTTTAAATAACATGCCCCAGGAGTTTGCATGTCTGCCAGATGCGGAGCATTTGGTGTGGTCTTCCAAAAGTCCTGATGGGTGACAGAGCTTCACTGTGTGATGCTTTGTGAAATATATTCAACTAATGTTTTATCTTCGAAGATGCTTTTAATATCTTTGTTAAGAACCTGCAGTGGGAATAATATGTCAAATTGCTTTCTGAAAGTAAAAAGCATGAGCAGAGTAGAAGTAATTTGCAAAAAGGGATTGCTAGTGACAGAGCTAGTGGTAGAACTGGGTTCATTGATACTTCTTTGGTTGCTCTAACCACTGGCATTTGAGTATATGCCTTTTCTTTGTATTTTTGGTGGAATTGTTCTGGTCTGCATATCTATACCAAAAGAGTATAGTTCTGTGGTTGTAGTCTTATTTTCATCAGTTCTTAAAATTGCATTTTTTTTGTTTACATACTTATTTATTTCTCCATATACCATAGATAAAGAATTTATATAACACTGTACATGCTAGTATTATATACAGGATGAAACTGATCATTGCTTTATCATGCATGATTTATTTGACCTAGTTGCAGTCATGCTGTAATGCCGATGTTTTCTTCTAATGCAGGTGACGGCTGTTCCTGAGCTGTTTCTCACTGCAGTGAAGCTTACTCATGACAGAACAGGAGCCAGGTATTTACATGTGGCCCGGGAGGACTCCAATAATCTGTTCAGGTAAAACATTAATACATGTTTAGCACATTTAATCTCGTTATCACCTTATAGTTTCTAAATTGGAATCTAGCTTCATAACTGGATGTTTCTGTGATAACAGAGGATAACTTCCGAAAAACAGATAATGCAAACTCTCTGGTCAGCCCATTCCCAATGTTCGACTGTCGATATGGTGTGATGTTTTTGTCTGTGCTATTGAGTTGGAGCCTCCCTTTCTTCAATTTATGAACGTTGTTGTCTCTTGTCCTTCCATCAGGCATATCTGTGAAAAGAACCTGACTTCATCATCACCTTGTAGGTATTGCAAGGCATCTATGGAGTCCCCGATGCCTTTCCTTTTCCAGGTTAAATGAGCCCAGTGTCCTTGGCCTCTCTTTGCAGAGCATGCCTCCAGCTGTGTTTACAGCTCTACACTAAACTACTTCAAATTGCTTGTAATTTCTTCTGCATTGGTGAGCAGAAAACTGGACTTTCTGATAAACTGCCTCATAGTTACAAGATGTAGACCAGTTCTTTTTTCCATAACTTTCTATGAAGTTTTTTTTCTGAGCCCTTTGGGTAAAAGAAATGTGTTGTTATGTGCTGAAAACTTTTGTATTACCTTCACAAAAAGAAGTGCATAGGTTGTACACCCTCTGGAAGTTGTGGCTGAGTACTCAAGAATCTTAAGAACTCTGTGTCATCCTTTGTGTCATGTTAGCTACTAGAAGGTGATAATGTTCCCATAAATCACCTCTGCAAATAGGAGGTAAGTTGACTTCTCATCAGAAATAACTACATTCCCTTCTGTGCTCTCTGTCTTGCAGTATACAGTTCAGAACCACTCCAATGGACAGCACTGGGGTTCCGCATATTCTGGAGCACACTGTGTTATGTGGTTCTCAGAAGTACCCTTGCAGAGATCCGTTCTTTAAAATGTTAAATAGGTCACTGTCCACTTTTATGAATGCATTCACAGGTGAGCCAAGAGTAAATAATGCCACTTGAAGTGCAAGAGGTTTTAGTGCAGTAGAGCTGTCTGTTGGCTCTCTTCAATTTCCCTTTGAAGAGCCATTAAGTGTGAACGTTGTGAGATATTAAGAAACTAACAATGCAAGACAACAAAATAGTTCTTATTAATTTGGCACTTATAAAGTCAGAGCTGGATCTATATAGTATATACAACAATACATTTAATTATATATGGTGCAAGCAAAGCTTTCATGGCAAAATAGTAGCAGTATTACACTTTTGTGTGTTTCTTAGCAAAAATGTTTCATTTAGTAAGTTTTTTCTCTTCCAGTTATTCGTATGGATGAGAAATAAAAAAGAAATGAGGGCAAAATGCATCTTAGACTTTCTCACGTTCTGATCTTTTTACATTTATTTATATGCAGCTAGTGATTACACACTCTATCCATTTTCAACACAAAATCCCAAGGATTTTCAGAATCTCTTGTCACTGTACTTGGATGCAGCTTTCTTTCCATGTTTACGGCAACTAGATTTCTGGTAAGATGTGGGCACCTTGAGGTGTATGCAAGCTTTATATTTAAAAAGAAGAATAAAATAAAACTTTTGAACTCCTAACACTTCCTGTTATTTTTTTCAGGCAAGAAGGGTGGAGATTAGAGCATGAGAACCCAGCTGATCCTCAGACACCTCTAGTCTTCAAAGGAGTTGTTTTTAATGAAATGAAAGGGGCATTTGTAAGTTTTGTGAATGTTTGGTTTGAGATCTTGTACATGGTGAAGTAGTTTAAGCTGCAGGTTATCAATGGTGTTATTGCACCAGAGATTTCCATTCCTCCTTTATGAAATTTAAGCCCTCAGTAAAGTTAACAGTCTGTTACGTGGTCATTCTTAACATTAGCCTGTCAGAAGTTTGTTTACATAGAAAAGAGCACCTTGTGAATGGATTGTATTGTAGAATTTTCTTTTAAACATACCTAGTTTTATTTAAGTATGTGGGACTACAGAACAAAATGTTCATACGAGGAATTCTTGTCTAAGTTAGAGCTCTGAGTTCTTATTATTGAGCACCTTTAATTTTTAAAATGTTTTGGTGACTTACTATAATGTGGTGTTTTCATCTTAAGACAGATAATGAGAGGATATTTGCACAGCACCTGCAGAATAAAATCCTTCCTGATCACACATACGGTGTAATATCTGGTGGAGATCCATTATGTATTCCTGATCTTACGTGGGAGCAGCTTAAACAGTTCCATGCCACACATTATCATCCAAGCAATTCCAGGTATGTGAAATTTGTGACTAGTATTCTAGGCTATGTAGTGTGTTAGTACTCTATGAGTATGTTTGTGAGGGGAAAACCAGCAATACAAAACCAGCAATCCATTCACTTCGCCAGCAACTTAAGTAACCTATGCAACAGCAGCTACGAGAGCCCTGAAGCACGAAATTGCTCTAAGAAGAGCAATGAGTGGTGGATTGGAGGCATTCAAGAGGGAAGGCCTACTCTCTAAAGTGCATTTTCCTGCTTGATTATGGGGATCTCTTTAGATTTCTGTATGCAGATGTTTTACCTTGAACTCATGGGTTGTGGGGGAAATGGAGTGAGCATGCTAAAAAATATTTGGCAATAATGTTAGGGAGTTATGATACATTTAGTATAGATGAGTCTAGGGATTCCTGCCCTCCTTGAAGTCAAACAGATTAAGTTATAAAAAGGAGATCCAAATGAATGGCTTCTCATTTGCTCCTGAATCACATATTACTGTACCAGGTTCTAAATATTGGATATTCATTTGAGTCAGGTACTAATTCTGTTGATACTAATAAGGTATTTAAGCTAAAAGTTAATTTGAAAGTTGTATGCAGGAAAAATCTATAGTACTGTTGTTTATTCTCTACCAAATTAGTGGTCAGTCAGTCTGATGAATTCACTTACGGAACATCAACTTGTGTCATGATGATGAATTACCACTCTTTCTTTTTCTCATCATCCCAACTATCCTACTGTACCTGTGTTTATATTTTAATGGGGGAGTAAGATTCAACTGGGCCATTCCTCATACTCATGTTTAATCCAGTGGAAATCATCAGGGTTTGTTGCAGGCATGGGAATATGCATGGTAGACTGACCTACAGAGTGCAGGCACGTTTTATAGGTCAGTCAAGATGCAAATCACAGTATTTTATACATGATGTGTGAGGACCACAGTAATTTTTTTCTTCTAAAAACTTCAGAAAAAAAAAAGAAACAAAACTGAGATTCTGGCTTTAGTTACTAATATTTTTTTCTTGGAAGATTATATATTGCTGCAGCTAAAAAAAATCTAGCTTTTTGTGGTCTCTAGAGCATAAAACAGAAACTGGAAAATGTGTAATTTACTGGGAGATCTGTGGCAAACTGATGAGTCTTTAATGTAGGAGAATATAATAGAAGCTGTTACTGTAAATTTAATGTAAAATCTGTTACTTAATGCCAATTTTTAATCTGAAATGCAGATTTTTCACTTATGGTAATTTTCCACTGGAGCAGCATTTGAAACAAATACACGAGGAAGCATTGATAAAATTTGACAGAATTGAGTCAAATACTGACATCCCGAAACAGAAACTCTGGGAAAAACCAGTAAGTAAAAAAAAAAAAAGAAATAAACAAAAAGAAGTGGTATACATCCAATCTTGGAATTGCAGAATATGGATATAACAGGTTAATATTTTAGCCCAGGCTACTGGTGTTACTTTTTTGTTTAGAAGTCTGTTCGTGTGTAAATGAGCTGAGGCATTTTTAGGTTTGATTACAACAGGGAAAAACTGCACTTACTTTCCAGTTTCAATAATGTGATGATTGTAGGCAGTTGCTTATTTTTCTTATTTACAGTTTTCAAGTCCTTCACAATTTGAAGATCTGAAGCTTTTATTAATGGAAAGCATTTAGTGCTACTGATACTGATAGGTACTTAGTGTCAGAAAGTATGCCTTCTAATCGTACCTAAGCTCTCAAACATTGGTGTAAAAAAAATACTTTTTTCCATTCTTTCCCTTGCCCCCACCCCCTCCTTTTCTTCCCTGGCTTGTCCAGAAATGTAAGCATTTCTTTGAAACCTAGCTCAGAGTGTTAATTATGGCCAGATTTTCTTGATCGTCTCATCTATTCTCTATCTGTAAAAATTGAGATGCCAGTCATATATTTTAGGCTATTCTGTTAGTGTATTTAATCATGAATATTGAACTTAAGTCATGGCTATCTGTTTGTGAACAATCATTTTTTATTTGTAACTTCTGCTCTGAGTTCAGTCTGTATCCAATGTGTTTATTATACTTTACAGAGAGAACACAGTGTAACATGTGGCTTAGATTCATTTACCGCAGATCCTTCCAAACAAACAACAGTCAGCGTGAGCTACTTGTTGACAGAGTAAGTGTATCAAAATGAAATTCTGAATCAAAGGCTCATTTTAGAACTTAGGCAAGATGCACCATGTTTCATGTTCTCCAGTCCCTCTTCATATATGTCATCTTTATGGTAAATGGTGCCATGGGAAAGCCAGACATGTCCTGCTTTAGTAAAGGAAAGTTTAATTGTTAAGCAGAAATTTTCGTGTCTTTTTCTTTGGCAGATGGATATAAGGAAAGTCAGATGTAAATTACAGAATTGTTCAGTGGATTAGGCTATTGGGAACAATGGCTTCCTATCTTTCAATTTCCTGCCATGTGCAACCTTTTCTGTATGACCTTACTACTAACTTTACCCTTGCAGCCCAATTCAACTTGCTTTACTTCTAGTTATAAGTGAAAGATGCAGAACTTTCTTCCCCAAGCTTTGGTGCATTGTTTATAACTGACGATTATTTCTGTTTTGCACCCTCTGCATTGTTTTGTAGAAATAACTCTTTTGAAATTAACTCCATGATGCTGGGTGTCACATATTCATAGCTTTTTAAGAGCTATTAATTTCTCTTCAGTATTACAGACACTTTTGAAACATTCACACTAAGCCTGTTGTCTTCACTGTTGGTTGATGGGCCGAATTCTCCTTTTTACAAAGCCTTAATCGAGTCTGGTGTTGGTACAGATTTTTCTCCTGATGTTGGGTAAGTGTCGCCATTTATATTTCATCCCTATAAGCAGTATTAGGAAAGTAAAAAACTGGTATTATGTTGTGAGAAGTCCTCTCTCATACAGTCAATTTATTCTAGAATAATATTTAAATATTAAAACATCCTATGAGTTTCTATTGCTGATCTATAAAGCATTCTCAAGTGTAATTTTTGACTTGTCAAAATAATTTAATAGAAGCTATGTTAGTTTAAACCAAGTTGCACTGTTTAAAGCATATGAACAAGAAAAATGTGTAGATAAGAACATGGTATACATTCAGCGCCCTAATTTGCTTGGGTTTTCATCTAGGCCATTTAGCACTACTTAAGAGTTTGATAGCTCTTCTCTGTACTGTGTTACGTTTGCTTTTTTACTTTAATTCTGTGATTTAGTAGTAGGTTTGGCACAAATGTGCTTTTGTGCAATTAGGTTCCATTAACTTGCCATCACCTTGGTAGAAAAGGGTATTTCCTCCATCACTCACTTATTCAAGCTGTAGCTCCTGCAGCCAGTCTTCTAAGCAAGCTTTGTGCTGCAGACTAAGGGTGGGTAGATTGTCTTCACCTAACTATGCACTCAGCTGCTCATTGTAGTTTGCCTTTATCATCAGCTTAAAGCAAGCAGTGTTTTCAGGGTGTGATTCATCTGATTTTTTTTTACTTCATGATGACAAAATAATGCCTTTGTCTCCACTAACTGTCTTATGTGTTTAGTTGGGAACCCTAATATACTCATCTATGATTTTAATGTCTTACTCTGCCTGGCTTGAACTGTCTCTGCGTGAAGTGATGGGCTTCTTGCAGGTCCTGCATCATGCATGACAGACATCTTAACTTTACAGAGCATGGCAGTAGAAATCTATCCTTAGACAATGAAATAGTGATTGAGTTGTATGTTTTGCCAGCTGAGCGTCTTCCAGGTTGTCTACAATAATATGGGGTTTAACTGTATAGTGGGTTGGCTTTAATTTGCCTTAGTGACTGTGCTGATGGATCAGTGTAGAAGAATAAATTTGAGTCCAGAGATCAGTGTTCAGGAATCCCAATACCTGAGTCTGCTGTTGAATTCTTCCTTTGGTTTTCAGACATGGAATAGCGAATGTTTACAGGTTAGATAAAATTAGCTGTCCTGGCCAAAATCAGAACAGTGCTTTTTGTTTGTTGGCTTTGATTCAAACTACTAGGTGTTCTGTATTTGTGCAAGTGTCCATTTGTCTCTGTAAAGATGAGCTGTTAGAATTAACCATGCCTGACAGCTTGGACAAAATTATACTTACTTCTGTGGGTTTCAGTGCTACTGAAAAATGATTGCAACTAACATGGAACACTTCATTCACCTTTACCACTTACTTTACAAGCACTGCTTTAAAAGTGCCATTCCACTCAGCTGCTTAAGTAGAATGTGTGTTTGGCATCACAGGCAGCTAGAATTTTCACCTTCAAACCCGAGACTTTTTTTATCTGAAAGTACTTACATATATATGGCAAGATGAACAGAAAAGACCATCTTTTCTTCCATAACTGCTTTTCTTTCTCTAATACCATATGCTGTATGTTTTCTTAACAGTGGCTGCTACTACTGAAACTGAACAAAAAAAATGCTTTTAATTTCCATTTCTTGCCTCTTTGGTAATTATTTTTCTTTCTGTCTAGCTTTTAAAATGCTGCGTGTATGTATGTGAAAATGGTGGGTGTTTTCCCCTTCTTTTGCATTTGTTAACAGGTTAAATGCTTGAGTTGTAGTACTTCTCTCTGAGTTGAATATGCTTTGTTCTAGGTTTAATGGCTCAACAAGAGAAGCTTATTTCAGTGTGGGTCTACAGGGTATTGCTGAAAAAGACATTGATACTGTGAAGCAGATAATTGCCAGAACAGTTGATGAAGTTATTGCGTAAGTAATATTAAGGTTTTGAGAATACCATTAGTTCTTTCCTACAGTTTTTTACGATTAGATAGTAATAATGATATACAGGCATGTATATAACATACCTTAAAAATTTAGTTATATTAAAATAAATGCACTGCTGTTCAATATTCTCAAAACTTGTATCTGCCACTTCCTCTATGGTAGCATATTCATCAGCATAACCTTCAGTTTAATGATATTAGTGCAGTTTCACTAAATGACACAGCATGATAAGATTATTTTGTATCAATTTTAATTTGGTGTGGAAGGCATTATGTTGTAATGCTTTTTTTATGGATGTTATAATTCATTTTCATAACTTCACTTGAAGTGATTAGTGTTAATGGGTATGATTTCCTTCTCTCATCACCCCTTCCCAAAGGAAAGGATTTGAGGAAGATAGGATTGAAGCTCTACTTCACAAAATTGAAATCCAGCTGAAGCATCAGTCTACAAGTTTTGGACTTGCCCTGACATCTGTAAGTCCATGTGTGTGCCTGTGTGAGGTGTTTTTGCAGGAATGGATAAGAAAACTACTGTCTATGTCTTTAAAAAATAGGGGGTCATTTTGTAACTTTTCACTTAAGGGCTTTTTCTTTGTCATCTCAAGTATATCTTTCTTTCTTGTATTCAGTAGCCTTTAAGCTATTACTGGATTCCACACTGTATGTCTTCATTGCCTGATTAGTAGCATTAATTGCAGTAGCACTGATTACTTCTGCAGGAGCCATGCCATACTGGCTCTTGTAAGTATGTATTTTGGCTGGATGTCTGTGTATTTTTAAAAATTAAATAGAAGGCCTGTATTTTTCTATGGAATATGGGCTGTACTGCTGTAATTTAGTGTCAAGATTCACAAGTGAAAAGACACTAATTCAGTTCTTGGCCTCAAATTTTTATACCAAAGCTCTACCAAAATTTGAGACAAGGCTGTTACAGAAAACATGTTCCACAGCAGGATGTGGTGTCTTCGTAAGTCTCCAAGCCATTGATAAATTTGGGAATGAGTTAGCTGCAGTATTTGCAGTCAGATTGGAAATTGGGGCTTCCTGCTCCACTTGTTCTCCAGTGTCCTCTGTTTTTTTTTTTCTGCTCTACAGCAACTTCAGTTGCTTAGCAGCTCATTTGCTTTCTGTCTCTCAAGTGCTCATCATCTTCAGCATGAGCAGGAGTTCATTCTTTTGCTTCTTAAGCTAACTTTGTGTGCCAGAGCCCTGGATTAACATGAGCCTTAAAAAGGGGAGAGCACAACCAAGAGCTGTTTCAAATCAGATTGCCTTACAGTGAAACAGACAAATTGTGGATGTTTAATTGCCTGTCATGTTTCATGGTAGGATCTGGTAAAATGTGCTTGACTTTGATAGCCAGCGCTTCCTAGCATGGCTTCAGATTGTGCGAGTTACTGTGTCTGATAAAATATTTACACATATATTTTATCTTTCAACGCTTTTAAGTCTTGAAGCTGATTCAGTTATTAGGACTTAATTCTACAACAGAAAGCTCTTAAAATGTTGCTTTTAAAGACCAGTTGTGCAGCATTTGGTGTTAATATCCCCATAGAGGAGGGTTATATTTCAGTTTGCTTCCTTGAGTTCATGTTTTAGAAGCTGACCTTGAAAAGGGCCTGAAAGGGACCTAGTTGTAACTAATCATGGAATCGTAGCATGGTTTGGGTTTGACGGAACCTTTAAAGATCGTCTGGTCCAGCCTCACTACCATGGGCATGGCCATCTTCCACTAGATACAATCCAACCTGTGCTTGAATGTTTCCAGTGATGGGGCATTCACAGCTTCTCAGGACAACCTGTTCCAGTGTCTCAACCGCCCTCGTTATAAAGAATTTCTTCCTTGTGTTTAATCCAAATCTACCCTCTTCCTGTTTAAAACTGTTGCAGCTCGTCTTGCAAGTGCAGGCTGTGGTTAAAAGTTTGTGTTTTTCTTAAAAGCCCTCTTTATATAATGAAAGACTGCATTAAGGTTTCTCCTTGAGCCTTTTTCTTCAGGCTCAACATCTCCAACTGTCTCAGCCTGTCTTCACAGGAGAGATTCTTTAGCCCTCTAATCATTTTTGTGGCCCTCCTCTGAATCTGCTCTAACAGGTCAATGTCTATCTTGTGCTGTGGGCCCTGGAGCTGGATGCAGTATTTCAGGTGGGGTCTCATGAGAGTAGAGTAAAGGGGGAGAATCACCTCTCTCAGTGTGCAGATCATGCTTCTTTTGATGCAGGCCAGGATATGGTTAGCTTTCTGGGCTGCAGGTGCACACTACGGCTTCATATCCAATTTTTCATCTACCACTATCCCCAAGCACTTCTCTGCAGGGCTGCCTTCAAACCATTCATCACCCAGCTTGTACTGATTACTAGTCATTGCCCCAGCCCAGGTGTAGAGATGCCACTACATTAGTGGGGCACTGTTTGCCTTTTATGAAGCCATATTGGCTATCACAGATGACAGCCTGTGTAATTTTAAATGTTACGTAGTAAAAATTCTCTAACTTCCATGCTGTATTTCAGTGCTGTGCAAGCTTTAAAAATAGATCTTTTCTCTGTGTGATTTATTGATTTAAGACACAACACCATAAGAAAGCCGTTGGCTGAAAGGTGGAGCTGAGAGTCTTAGTAAATGGAATAGTATCTGGCTAGCGGTCAGTCGCTAGGGGTGTTCTCCAGGGCTCAATTTTAAGGTCGGTTCTCTTCATTGTGTTTTTATCAATGACCTGGACACAGGAGTTGCGTGTACACTAAATACATTTGCTGATGGTACTAAATTAGGAGGAGTTGTTGATTCTCTCGAGGGTAAAGGGGCCTTACAGAGTTCTTGATAGATCAGTAAGCTGGGCAGTCACAAACCTTATGAAATTCAATACGGACAAATGTGGATTCTGCACCTTTGATGGTATAATCTTGGATGTACCTGTAGAAAGGGGGGTGAGGGTGGAGTGCAGCCTTTCAGAAAGGGCCTGGAAGCATTCAAGATCAGGTTGGAAGGGACTCTGGGAAATCTGATCTAGTTGAAGGTGTCCCTTCTCATTGCAGGGGTGTTGGACTAGGTGACTTTTAAAGTTCCGTTCCAACCCAGACTACTCTATGATTCTATGATTGAAGGGATCTGGGTTTTTTTGTTGGTAAGTTCAGTATGAGTCACACTAAAGGCAAAAAGGGCCAGCCATATCCTGGGGTGCATTAATGACAGTATAGTTAACTGGTAGAAATAAATGATTGTCCCACACTCAGCATTGGTATATTGTCACCTTGAGTACTGTGTGCAGTAATAGGCTGCACAATACAAGCATGTTAACAATATCAGAACACCTCCAAAGGAGGGCAGCAAAGATGCTGAAACGAGTGCATTAACTTGAGTGTATTCTAAAATTTAACTGTTCTTTAAAACACATTAGGGAATTTCCACAGAATATATAATAATAGATATTACTTTAAAAGTCTAGAAGGCTTATGATACCAGCTTGTAACTAAAGCAGTAAGAAAAGGTGGTTTTGACAGTGCAAATGCATTTGTTTTCTATATGCTTTTAAGAGCTTTTCTCTCTCTATGTTGGATTTCTTTATTTTGCCTTCATTCATTTTTACTGCATTCACATGGGGTAGAAATAGAGAAGGTTTTGATAACTTGCCCTGTGATGTGTTTGAATAACTTTCAGTAGCAACTTGAGTAAACATAGTAGTCTCAAACTAAAGAATAAAACTAGAATAAAAATCCTTCCTACAGAAATATCCTGGGGATATTTCTGGTTATTTAGTGTCTTCTTTCTCCAAAGTCCCAGCTATAGTACATATTTGAGCTACCTTATTATAAATCATTTCATCTGATACAATTAATGGATAGACTGTAAAATTTTGTCTCTACCACCTGTTTCTTTTTTCCTTCTTTCTTGGCCTGAAAAATTAATTCATTCTAAATGGGAAGGAGGAAAGAATATTATCATAGATTTCCAGAATAAAGATATACACACGTAAGCATTACAAATAAGGAAAAGGAAAAAAAAAGAAGGTATGGTAAAATTAGAGGATAGAATAGGGGACAGATGATGATGGACTATAGTCCTTTAATCTGAACAAAGATTTCAGCTGCTTTTTGGGTTTTTTTCCTCTCCAAATGTATAGAAGTACTCATATGTCTGCTAGTCAAATATAAACGATAAGGTGGTTTTGGAACACAGATTTTGTCAGTTATAGAAATGCAGATGGATTGTCCTGCTTACATAATTAATCTTTTCTATTCAGTATATAGCCTCCTGCTGGAATCAAGATGGAGATCCAGTGGAGCTTCTGAGGATTGCAGATAAAGTCTCTCGGTTCAGGCAGTGCCTTAAAGAGAATCCCACTTTTCTTCAGGAAAAAGTTAAAACATATTTTAAGGTAGGCAAACTTACAGATGAGTGTCTTTGGTATTTTTAAATCACAGTTTTACCTTTAAAATTAAACTCGAAGGGTAATTTCTTGTATTGCATATTTTCAGATGTAGTTGAACAGCAGCACTTTTAATGAGGCATGTTAACTTTAAATGGTTGAAATGGAAGAAATTGTCTGATTGGACATTTGAAAACATACATGTTAGAACATTGATAAAACACCAGTGTTTTACTGAACTGTGAAGCCTGATGCGACATGAGTGTTTCCTAATGAGAAGCTCAGATGTGAACAGTTACAGACCTAGTTGTGTGTTTCTTCGTATTGGCATAGCAAGATGTATCCATTTTTCCTTGAATAAGTAAGATCATTCTAGTGCTTGTCATATTCACTGAACTGCTGTCTGAACTGTAGTGTCAGTGCCAATTGCTTTCAGCTCATTTTCTTGTTTCCCCCCACCGTATGTTCTTGAAGAAATAGAAATGGTGAAGGCATTATAACAACGAATAGTCCTGAAGACCTGGACTAACTGATGTCAAAAAGAAAAAATCCAGTGATAACAATGCAAAAGTGGTGGCTTTTTGGTGGTGGTTTGGTTTTGATGTTGTTTTATGTTTGGGTTTTTTTTCTTTTTTTTCCCTGGGGCTTGGGTTTTTTTTGGTATTTTTTTTGTTGATTTTTTTTCCTTTTTTTTTTTTTTTTTTTGTTT
>JAOEHX010046334.1:31259-48105 GCA_025448015.1 Bolborhynchus lineola | reverse complement strand
CCATAGGCAGGTATTCCAACAAAAGCATTGAGAGCATTAAGATGCAGATTTCTGTGTGTAGTACAGAAAGGTGATCAGATATTTGTGTTCCACATGTAATTGATTGCAAATCTTAGAGGAGTTTGTTGTTACAAACCACAATAAAAAAAAAGATACTTTATTAAGTACGTTTTAGCTAAAATATTATTAGAAAGTATTGAAACTTTTTAGAGTTAATCAAGTTCCTGAAGAAAGTGAATTAAGGAATTGCTCTGGTGATTTTTAAGACCAGACTCAGGTACACATAAATACCAAGTGCCTCTAGATTCCTTGCGGTACCATTCTGACATGGGGCCTACAAAAAAGATCTATGTTTATCTGGGCTGGCAAGTCAGCAACAGGGAAGTTGGAATTAGATGATCTTTAAGGCCTCTTCCAACCCAAACTATTCTATGATTCTGTATTTAGGTTTTCTGGACCACCCTTACATTCAGACTTCTGGCAAACTAAATCCCTTGCCAAAATAGAGTATGAATGTTTAGTATTTTTTTTTTTTCTCTAAGTAGGAAACTCTGTCTACCTCAGAAAATTAATTTCTACCCAGTTCTAACCTTTTTGGTTTACATTTAGATACTGCTTCAGAACAGTGGCCCAATGGAGGGCCTGTTCATCCTTTCTAGGACAGGTACTGGTCTGTCTTTGTGCTAACGTGTTACTGAGATTATTTAGGGCACCAATGCCGTGCTTGAGTTTGTTTTGTTTATTCCTTAGGAATGGATCATTTCTTATATGGGATTTCGGATGAAAAGAAGCAGTGGCACAGGGAACAACTTTTTGCTGTCAACAGTGATAACCTGGTTAATGTATCAAACCAGTAAGTTTGCTCAATTAGGAAAATGTTGAAAAATAGAACTAAAGTATAATCTGAAGAAGAAAACAGTTTGTGAAAGTTGTCTTGACTTCTAGAATTTCTTCCCTTGGCCTTTCATACAACTTCCACTATGTTTTTACAACAGAGATGTTAATTATGCCCTGCTTATGGCATTCTAGCAGATGGAACTCCCTCCTACACTCTGACTTTGTGGGTGATTGTTTTGCTTGCGAAAAGTCCAGAAACTGCCTGGAGAGAGAGTACCCTCAGACATCAGCTCCTGGCTGTATGAGCTGCTGCTTCTGGGCCCGTAACATTTTGTGCTTCTGTAGACTTGAAATTAGATTAAGGATTCCACTATGGAAGAATACCAGGGTAAGGAGATAGAATAGTTAGGGCTGTGCTTTAGGAGACTATTGTATCGTGATGACTGGGAGAAAACCATTGTAAATCCAAAAGATGCTGTGAAGGCAGATGGGGGTATGTACCAAACAGTGCTTTTACTGAGGTGGGAGTATTTTTTACTATGTGGCAAAGTTAGAGATAACTGAATGCAGCACCTTGTTTGTTTCTGTTTTTTTCTTGCAGGTACCTTGCAGCTGGGAAGAGCACTCGTGGTCAAGCTGTGCTTGGCCCAGAGAATGCAGATATCACCAAAGATCCCTCCTGGGTCAAACGATGAATTGCTGATGAACATCCAAGCTAATAACAAGCTAATCTGTGTGACTAGCTCATTAGGCTTTTTAGTAACTGTTAACAGTGCTGTGGTCCAACCTAAATGCTTGCTGCTGCTTTTTAACAGTGTCCAAAAAACAATTAAAAGTTGTCCTTCTTGAAATAACTATGTGAAAAATTTTCCAACCATCCAGTGTTTCAGAGCAAGTATTGTACATGCTGTATGGCAAAGAGAGACCTTAATATTTTATTGAAGACTCACTCCCCCAGTTGCGTCTGAATACTATATAAATTAAATATTTTTGTACATGTCAAACTCTATAGAGTTTTTAATGGTGTTTGTTTGAGATCATGCTTGCTGTTGGATATATAAAGAATTATGTCTCTCATACTGACAGATTTCATTCTTTGTGTGATAATTCCAGCTTCCTTTGCATAAACCACCTACAGCCAGGAGCCCTATATGTGACAGTACATTACATCACACTGAGAGTGTAGTGAATGGCAGGATAGTGGGCACATCACGAATGAACCAGTGTATTTTAGGTTCAGTTTATCTTGCCAATTTGGGCAACATTCCGATATGACACTATCTAGTGCTTAAATTTTGTGAAGGTCTAGTTAACAGAAAACTTGCATGAAGAAACATTTTTACTGTTTTTCTAACAGTCTTGAAAAAGCTGAGAGAAAGGAATCATGAAATGAAGACCACAGTTACACCCTCATGGGTCTCATGTTTTTAACGCTTGCTTCCCACCACCACTTCCCCTTAAAAAAAAAAAAAACTTAAGCCTGTTTAGAAGTAATGATTCTGAGTTCTAGTCCAGTTCTGAAGCAACACAACCAGCATTTGGTATTGTGACTGCTTCCTGCATCAGCAGGGCAGGTGCTTTTTTGCCTTCAGTGGAGCGTACAGTGGATACTTCATGAAGCATTATTCCCCTGTCTAAAAGGAAGTGAATACAATTCTCGACACATCACTCATAATGTTTGCAGTAGAATTTTATTTCACTTCAGATACGTTAAGCACATCCTGTAACTCAACACAAAGCTAGCCATCTACACCTATTTTTGGGTGTAAGTACTCTGAATCAAAGTGCAGGAGATGAGTAACTTACAGAGTGCATAGAACTGTGCTGCACTTGCTCTTAAAGGGTAGTATCAGTAAATGGTGCTTATTCATTAGATGCTAGGGTTTGTTTCAAACGTAACACAAACACAGGACAAAATCTCTGTGTGACATCTGAACATCTCATTTCACATAAAGTGCTGGTACAATAATTTAAATGTTACAAAACAAAGCTGTAATGATTCTAAAGCACTGTTACTCACAATGTGCATCTATTACAATAATCTAGAAGTGATGCTTTTAGATAGCTCCGGTTTCTGCCTCCTTTGGGCTGTGCATAGCAACATGCTCCAGCTGGCCTGAGTCTGAGACATCATAACTAGTCTTGTACTTGGCCAGGATTTTCATCAGTGGTCGCAGCTTCAGCCACCATTGCTCCTTGGGAATCCTGTGTCTGTGTGAGAGATGTGGGGAAAAAACATCAGGTGACTTAGTGGCCAAGACAAACATATTGGACAATACCAAAAGTAAAGGCATTCCTTATAAACAGGATCAGATACTGTCCCCAAATGGGGAGGAATAAGGACAGAATACTGAAGGAATGGAGAGATTTTGCTGGAAGATGTTCTATATAGGTAAGTGTAATACCGAATTTGGCACAAAAATGCTGCCTCACTAAAGTGTACCAGAAGTAAAGTAATTCTGGGCATTAGAGCCTAGATTTATGAGGGAGTTTTATGAAAGAATTATGAGAAAGTTACTTAACAAAGGAATCCTGGCATTCATAACAAGAAACTTCCAAGTATAAAGAGGATGAAAAGAAAGCACAAAGGGAGTCATTAGAAAAGACAAGCGAACAATCAAACTGAATTGCTGGCTGAATGTAGGCCAGAAAAAAAAGTGGAGTGAAAGGGCCAGCAAATGCTGTGTGTCAGCACTGTGGAGAAGTTGTTTGTTTGATGTGGTGAAAGGAAGCCTGTGCAGAGATGTTTAAAATGGAAGCAGCGTATACGTACACAAAGTCTGTTTCAGTCTTAAGCTCAGCCACAGGTTGGAAAACAAGGTTGCGTCTACGCATTCCCAGCAAACAGACTGAGTCATCAGTGTTGGCAAATACTTTTCCTAAAAAGAATGAAATAACTCAGGATCTTTCTTACTCACTTGTAAGGGCAAATGCCATGCCATTTTTTCTGTAAGTAATCTGAATAGGAAGCTTAACAGTAGCTTAATTCCAGTTACTGAACATTTAATGCAATGATAAAATATCAATTAGTACTTTAATAGGGTTAGGAGATCTTCATTTTTTTTTTTAGTTTAGCTTTGGTGATTAGCAATGAAAATTGTGTGACTAAGCAATAATAAGACTGAATTTTAACATTCAGTTTTAAATTAAATTTTAGTAAACAGTGATTTACGAAAATTCCCAAAGAAGACATATTACCTTCTTCTGTCTCCCATGTAGCCACCATGAAACAGAAAGGAAGAATAGATGTAACTATATAACCATCAATTCCTTCATGCAATGAAAACTGCAATCATACTAGCATTTTCTTAAAGAAAGACAACAAAACAGCTCTGAATTATTGACCTCACTTGAGGAAGCAAAGAAAGCCACTACTGAACAAAAAAAAAACGTAATCAAGAGGGAAGAAGTATGTTGACTAACAAACTAATACACATTCATATGTTTGCATAGTAGTAGTCTTACATACTGATAGCTAATCAAAGACAGTAATGAGAGAGCACCAAATATTTCTGCACCTTTACGGTAGGTTTCTTTCAGTTTTTTGGAGATCCACTGCATAGCTTTTGCAGATATTTTTGTCCCAAAGTTTCTATCAAATGGAGAAGGTGCACCACCCTGTGTGAAAATTGAGTGCAAGTTAGTTTAGTTATCGAAACAGCCTTGGTTTGTTTTGGGTTTTTTTGGCTGCTTTCACTCCTAGCATAACAGCAGCCTTTACAGTGTTCCATGAACAGAAGTGGTGTTTTCAGCTTTGAAGTTGGTTTGTTATACAAAGTCTGACTTTTTTGTCCATTTCCAATGCAGCAGGTGGGACTGAAATCATGTCAAGTAGTTACAAATAGTTCTAAACAGATTGTTTGCCTAATGCTGGTCTTGACCTTCAAAACAAACCTTGCTAAATTTTATGCAGAAAGTGCCAACCTCAGCATTGAATAATCTAAAAATATGAGTAAGGGGAATATGCGTATAACTTGAAATGACTTAAAATGAGAGACTTGTTTCACTACTAGTACTTTAGAAATGTACATGTTCTTTTTCACTCTACCTCAGTCTTAGTGTTTAGTGTAGCCAAATTAGAGGCTTACTATTTGCCCACTGTCAAGCAGAATGGTGAGATAGAGGTGCAAATTACAAAGACTACAAGGAGTAGCTTCCTACTACTGTCGGTTCTACAAGAACAATCCATCTGCATGTATTTTCTGACCGAAATCTCATATCTTCCAGGGTTCAGAAGCCAGATACATTATAGGTAGGCAGATTAAGTGTGTTCTAAGCACATATTACAATGATAGCTGTATTATCTCTTAAAAAGTGTGACTGTTTATTAATATAGGCACGAGAATAATAAAAAATGAAAATCTTTAATGCCTTTCCCTCCCTAGACTTTTCAGACGAAGTTGCTAACAAATACTTGTGAGTTAACTACAAAAATCCACACTTTCTTTTTCTTTAATCCCGAGTCAGACTTGCTCGAATTGCCTGAATAGCGTATGCTCTTTGTTCATGCACACATCTGTAATTCAAAGGTATTGTTTTACCTGTTGCATGTGGCCCAATACATTTTTTCGACAGTCAAACACTCCTTTTCCTTCTTCAGAATACAGCTGATAAATGAAGTCAGTTGTGTAGTTCTCATTGCAGTTCTCATTTCTGCAACAGTTAAGGCCAGATACAGTTAGCAAATTTACTATTAAGTAGTAGATGTCTCTACAGCTAATGAATGACAAATGTTTTCCTGTTTTCTGGATACCAGTAATCATGGCTTGGATATTTTCATCTAATGACATATGTTCACTTCCATGTAACATTCTCCTGATTTTGAAGTCTGCATTACTTTTACTACTTTGTAATTGCAGTAATTGACATCACTTGGAATGCATTGTTGAATAAGGTAGTGAAAAATATCATTTCGGATCTGACAATTTTATTATGCAGAGAAAAAAATGCATTAAAGTGAAAAGTCATCAGCATCCAATGTCATCATTTTGCCCTTGATAGAAAGCATGAAAAATGAATAGCAGCTTAGGTTATTCCTTAATACTGGAAGCGTAGGGTCTTTTTCACCCTAACCATGTATTTAATAGACCAGACATGAACAAATACAATGGTATCCCCATGCAACTTACTGTGGTATTCCTCTTTCAGCCCTTTGCTATTTGGCTGACAAATGCTCAAGAGAGAAGCCACAGCCTGATTCAGGCTACCTAAGAAGGTGTGATTTTAAAACATGCTAGTCAACATGTTTTGATTTTTGAAAGCTATTTTATTCTGTGTTTATCTCCTAAAATCTACACAGTAGTGGCCATACTATATGAGTACACACGTATGCTAGTCTTTACATTATCTTTAGTAAAAAAGAATCTACAATAAAAGACAAACCGGATGAGAAAATATGACAAAATGTTAATAAGTAAACATATTTACATAGAAAGAAGGAAGTTTTAGACTTCAGCTTCCAGACAGCTCCCAGAAATACCTTCTGCAGCAACAGCTTTACTAGAAATCTTATGCTAAAGGAATAATCAAGGAACGCAGACTCAGAGTCTTTGCAAGTGGTCCAACAGCCTACCTGGCTGGAAGTGCTCTGCATCACTGATGATTTTCATCACTATGGGAACTACTTTTACTTACCTCAGCACTAGACCACGCTGGATACTGGTTTTCATTTTTTCAGTCAAGTGTTCCACATTAGCCTAGAAACAACAAAAGAATTTATAATAAGCCATACAGAACTAAAAGACAACTTTAATGAGCCTACATCTCCTGAGAACTTCTGTAAAGTATTCCACATCAAGTATTATGTTCTAATTCAAATGGTCAGTATGTTTTTGGAGACCCGGCATAATATACTGTGTACAGCTATTCATCCTGAGTTAAAACTAACTTCGTCTGCATCACAATCAAATGATTTGAATCACAACATGAAGTTGTTTTTGTATGCTGTACTGATACAGCCCTGAGTTGAGTAACCTCAACATACATAAAAATACAGAAATTGCCAAAAAAGATCACAGCTTGCCCTTACTCCCAGTCCTTGTAAAAGTCACTGGACAGTGGCATATTGCTGTGCTGTTACTCCCCTATATGACATGAAGCGTACACAACACTGAGAAACATGTGGGAAGGAATTAGGATTCATTTCACATCTCTTTTCCTTTCAGGAAATTTTACATTTCTCTTTCTTTCAGGAAATTTCTACCTTTTTAGCTTTGTATTTGCTGTTGACCTCAGGTAGTTCTGTATCAATTTACACTCTAATATGTAATCCTTAAAGTCTCAAAGATCTTTATTTTAATAAAACTTTCAGACATGTTTTGAATGGTTGTGCTATCAAAGCCAGTACCTAATACACCTTATATACTGGTCAGTTCCTGAGCTGAATAGCTTCTGACACAAGGAACTGAGGCAGTATCACAAAAGTATTCTTCCCCTCCCCCATTTGCTTTTTGTGTGCTGTTTTTTTTAAAAAAAAAAAAAAAAAATCTGCCCAAGTCTGTTCATTTATATGTAAATTGGATTTCCCTCAGAAGACCAAAAATGAAACAATCTAATAATATGGCTAATACAGTGATTTTGTCATTTAACTGAACCTGATGCCAAGGATAAGTGGGTACACGTTCTTCTACATAATATGGCATGAAAACTGGCATTATATCAAAGTGCTAACAAGCACAGTTTTTAGATACAATCTAAACTTACTTCTGTTACATGAACCATCTACTTCAAATATACACATTATGCTAGATATGTACAACAATTTTAAGGTCTATTTAAAATGAGAAAAACATCTCCAATGCTGGATACCTGGAGTTCTCGAATATCAAACTGTTCTTCAAAGATATATGCAGCATCAGCTCCTGCTGCAAGGGCCCCCATATTAGCCAGATAACCACAGAAACCACCCATGGTCTCGATGATGAATACACGACGCTTGGTACCACTCGCTGACTGCTTGATGCGATCACAAGTCTAGGCAAAGACAAGCTACTGTAAGTTTAAATAAAAAACCCTGAATTTTTATGGTTTTAGATTATGCAACTTTCCATCACTTACTGGTAAAAAAATCTGAAGCATTTATAAAAATATTTAAAAAAAACTATAACACAATTAACCTATAACACTTACCAAATAAAGTAATTCTTATAAATCGTACACTGAACAGTCAAAGTAAAATGGTTTGTTAAAATCAACTATTTTTTTGCTTCCTGGAAATACTAAAACAAGAATTCATTTTGATTTTTGCGTGGAATTAAAAGTTGTGATAGTCTTCTAACAGAGATACAAATACATAAAATGGAGCTTTTTAATCAATTCTGGTACGATTTATCTTCTTTGCTTTAACTCTATTTGTTACTGAAGAGTTTATTTTCTCTTAGTGTTGATTTTAAAATTCACTGCATTCCCAACCATACTTCAGGTACAATTTCATAAACTAAAGTTCTGAGCACATATTGCCCTATTGTTTCCTTTGCAATAATGACATCCACATAAACACCATTGTTTCAAGCACTAATGGCACATTTTTAAATGCTTTCATTTTTTTATTAGTAGATATAAATATACTATAAAAAGACTGCAATCTCCACTTGCATCTGACTCTGACCACCATAAAGAATGCTCTCTACAAAGAGTCTGTTGCTTACATGCCACCAACTAACATTAGTATTTATTAGAGCTGTCTAAGAGACTTAGAAAGTAACAGAGAAAATCTCCAGTGTGGCAGGACATAGGAAACTTAACTTAGAAAAACACAGAAACCTAGGAACTAGATTGCTCTGCATCTCCAGGTTTTCATAATGACCAAAAAGTTATCTGACAGACTCCTTCGAATGAATTTTTCTACCATTCAAAGTTAATCAGATAACTTACCTTCCTTTCACAAAGCAAATAAGAGAAACAAAATATACTGTTTCCCCTTTTTGTCTTAAAAATAGATAAATAGGTTATACCACACTTGGTGACAAAAAGAATAGTGTGAAACTGATGTACTGTCCCTAAACCAGTCCTGCTTAGTAAAAAAAAAGAAATAAAACAAGATATACCTGTGAAGTTGATCATCTTGAAACCTGCATTATGTTACAGTTAAAAAATCCCCATGCCTTACTGATTTTCTGAGTAACTGCAGATGCTGTACTGTTTGTGTATTTCTGTGTCACAGATATTTACACAAGAACCTTCAATTCAGCTAACTGAATACTTCAAGTTGAAATTAAGATCATGAGCAATAATGCTTTTAAAAACATACCTAACATAATACAGAACAAATAATTAATTGATACGTGAGAAAACAAAGTAATAGAAAACTAGAACTTCTAAAGTAGAAAGGTATAATGCACTGAAGGACTAAAATCAATATATGCATTTATTTGGGTCCAGCTACCAAAAGATACATGTAATTTCATTTATACACATTTTATTTATATACTTGCATATGTGCATGTTACGTGTATCCATATACACAGAAATATATACACATACCTTTTGAAAATGTCAATTTCTTTTACTTGTTTTGGAGATTACAATGACCTCAAGTACATTACTTTCCCCTTCCAGATATGGTTTCATGAGAACTTTTGTAGAATACTGGCTTCTGGCATATAGTAAGCAGTAATAAATTTATTAAAATCCATTACTTTTAATAGTGGCAGGTGCAACACTGAACCAATTTTAACTCAGTTTTTAAACAAGCTCCTTGGAACTGGACGGATACAATATGCTTAGCCTATATTATAAAAAAAAAAAAAAAAACCTAAGCTTTAGACACTGAAGAAATAAATGCACACGCATCTCCCTCATTTTGAGAAACCAAACCCATTTGTAAACTCCAAGCTTTCTAAAAAAGCTTGCCAGCTGCTGGTAGTAGGATAAAATTTTCTGCCTTTTGAGAAGCTCCAAGTTCTAAGCAAGGATATAAGTAATTACTTGTGTTTGGGACTACCACTTCAGATTCATTTAAGAGGATTTCTATCCTTTGCTATATAAGATGCATAGTAGAAACTTTCTACTATTCTTATGCTGTCAGAATGACTGTGATGAAAACACCAAAATACAAAAATGGCATATACTGATTTTGAAGAAACACTAATTCATACTGAACTCCATAGGCTGCAAAGGCCAAAGCTCAAGTGCCTGATGCAGATTTCAGACATTTGAACATAAAGGCAGGGTGAATCTTTGGAGGACTCTTTGGAATTCCAATGCTTGATGAGCTTTCAGCTGATGCAGCTTCATGAAAAAAATGTGATATACAAAACTTCACCAAAAGAACAGTGTGGTACTGTTAGCATAAAGTAAACATTCTAACTGTAGTGAAACACAAAAGATACCATTTTTATTTTATTTTCACTGAGAGCATTACTGAAAGCTGTAAAAATTGCAAGTGAAATTAATGCAACCAGTGAAATAAGAGGAAGCAGCAATATATTTTCCCATTACGTCTTCATGTTTTCTCTTTTATAGGTAGATCACTATTAGAAGTGGTATCAGTCACAATTAACTGACTTAACCTACTTCTATAAATGTCAGCCTGAGGGGGAAGCAGCTAATAGGGTGGTGAAAGTAACTGGGTCCTGCCTATAAATGTACTGCTACAGTTCACTCACACTATGTCTTAAGTCATCCTCACCCCAGGGAAGACTAGGACAGAATGTAATCCACCACAGCTCTTTCAATTATCTACTGGTGCTTCTTTATTCCATATAAATAAATAACACTGTATCGGAGCAGGAAAACAAACCTGCATTCCTCAAACCCCTGGACTTCTGACTTTCTTGGCCAATTACTTCATAATTGATGATGAGGGGCTTGATAAAACACAGAGCCGTTCAGAGGTTTACTCTCATCTGCATTATAACTCAACTCAGTTCTCTTGGCAGTGGTTCCAGCAGACTGAATAGGAGAGTGAAGAAAAAGAGCTCATACAGGAGTTCTACTCAAAGGAAAAAGATGTGGCCGACTAAAACTAGAATATTGACTGTTCTGACTGAAATGGAAAACTCATTCATAGCAAGCTCTGCCCTTATACTGTTCGGTTACAGTGACATCAGTGACAGCCTTAACTGCTTATACTATGCATGCATTTACATGCACTTAATACATGTTAAGCCTAATGCAGTCTGTGGGATTATTCACGTGTTTAGTGTTAACCATGTACTTAAAACGCTCGACTGCACTAGGCTCAGTGCAATAATGTGGCATTTATTTCTAAGAAATGTGCCTTCTTCTTTCACATGAATAATGCTGAGGAGATACACAAGATAAAGAACAAAATCAGTGCAAGCAAACTATTTTATTCTCGGTAAAAGCAAATGCTCTAAGCACTAAGGCAGCAATACTGGATAACAAACAGACTCCCCAGAAGTCAAACATACAACATAATGAATTTTTTTAAGGTTAATCTTTAATTAGCTTTGAAAAATTTCTTAACTATGAACTGTAAAAAAATTCCCAGTAACTGAATTATTTTAGAAAACCAGACATTTCAAGCTCTTTAGGTATCCTCATCTTAGGCATTTTATTGTCCTTTAAAAATTTTTAATTGATTTTTAAAAAGATATGCAGTCTTACCTCCACAATAGCATTCAAGGAAGTGTCAGCACCAATGCTAAAGTCTGTGCCTGGCACATTGTTGCTAATAGTAGCAGGCAACACACAGATAGGTACGCAAAACTCCTCAAAGCGGGAACGTGCCTCATGTAGCTGCAGACAACTTTCATAGGCCTGAAGCAGTGGTACAAGTATGAGTGATACATTCCTTGTCTTTGGATTGCTCTGCTAATGACACCTTGTATGTGATGGTACATTTGGCTGTCCGTTGGCCCAAGAAAATACAATTCGTGAGATTATTTGGGGGTGGATATCCTGTACGTACACAACAGTGCACTGGGGTTGCATTGGCACAATGCTCTTTGAAGAAAAGCATAAGATTAGTGCAAGCTAAAACAGAGCGAACATGAAGTGTGCACAGCACAGGCATCTGAAGCAGTTTGGGTAGAAAAGGGCAGCAAAAAGGTAGACTGGAAATCATCCCACAAGAAACAACTAAAAGAAAAGAAGTTTTATACGTGTTAGGGAGATTAGAAAGTTAACCAGTAAAACACCTGCAGTTTGAAGGAAATGCTTTAAAGAAAGCTGATTTTCTAAAAAAACTGTTATCCTATAAAGTTGAGACACATCTATTTCTTCTAAGAAAAAGGAAATGAAGTTTTGCCTGTGCCTTCCAGGATTCTATTAACATCAAACATCTGCCTCTATGCAGACTGAACATCGGCTCAGAAAAATGCAGAAACGTGCACATAGATGAGTTAATAAAGTTTTTTGAGTATAGTTCAAGGATTCTTTCAAAAGCACAGCTGTAGGTCCTTGGAAAGATTCCAAACACTCAAAATAAATTATCATGGCATAAGGGTTAGATGTTCCTAATAGATGTCAAAACAATACTTAAAGGTTAAGATTTTGCAGCTGCTCTTAGTAAATGTATTTTTAAGTTACATTATTCCAATTCTTTCTAATGTAAACTAATCAGCATCTCTCATGTTGTGTGGCAATTTTTTAAACTGCCTAGGTAATAACTCCCCACAAGAAAGCCTGATTACACGGTATGTTACATTTTTCTTAATCTCTTTCTCCCAGAAAGGACTGATGTGCACAGAAGTCTTATTTCAATTTCTCAAATCAGTTCAGAGAATTAAACTACTGGAGAAAAAAGTTAGACGGCTATCAAGCTGTCTCCACAAATATCTATTCAATGCCTGACTTAAGCAATAACTGAGGAGAAAATGATGCGAAAAAATTCACCTGTGAGTGAAACCCTCTCTAGGTTTTTGTCATAGATCGAGCAGACCCTGTTCAGTGAGGGGACATATATGGCGCACAATTGCAAACTGACTTCCTAAAGTGTATCTTTACTCATGTATTTCAAAATGCAACTTTCAGTTAAGGTCAGTGACAGATTAATTTTCATCAGCCCAAACACAGTCTAGAACACTGCACTTTCAGACCTGTAGCTCTGAGAAGCACTATCGCCAGAAGAGCCAAAGATGGATTTTAATTTTTTGAATGAATGAGACTTCATTGAGGAAATTTCAGTAACTGCCAGCTGAACTTAGCTGAGGCTGCTTTGAGTGACTTTTACTGAAAAATACCAATATATACTGTGTCACAGAGGTATGGTAAAACCACATGGCTTCCTGGAGATCTGCAAAACACTAGTTTCCCTGAAAAGTTTGGTATCGAGACTTTTTGGGAAACCAAGTTGAAGGGAGGTTTACAGCAGTAACTAACATAATTGGTTAGTCTGCATTTATGATATGTTAAAATGCAGTTATGATATGTTTTACTTGCATTAAATATTGCCATTTTATTTGATGCAAGTGATTTCAGCAAACATATCAAAAGACTGTACCTTCACCAAGCATGAGCATTAGATGATTATAATGCAACATCTTCACATCACTGTGGCAAAATATGATAATATTTTCAAAGGGTCACTTAATAATCATAAAGGGTAAACAGTTAATGGGAGGTTTTAATAACTGCTTAACAACTATTCTTCCTTAAGTAAGTACTACAGTAAGATTACAGATGGATGCTTACTATGTCAATAAAATGTTTTAACCATTTCACACCCTTTTATTGTATGTATTACTAAAAAAAAAGTATTGTCATAACTAAGGATGCTTTTAAGAAAATGCAATCAAGCAAAGACTGTGGTTTGTTGACTTCATGTTGATATCAATGCAAATAGCCACTGAAAGGGATGGATTTACTGCCCTAGCTCCACAGCAGCTGTTGCTAGGACTGCAGTGGATGGATGAAAATTTAACTGGTCAGCTAGCTTAGCCAGGCTGATTTTCAGCTTCCTAGTTGAGATTAATGTGAAGCCATATGTGCTAGGTACCAGCATCGGGAGCATACAGGAGTCTGTGTTTTCCAAGGGAAATGCATGGAGATAGATGGCACTAAGGCAATCTGATTGTAGCAGTCTTCACTCCTCAGTGGCTGTTTGCTATTCTTTTTCTTACAAAACCAATTCAACCTGTACCCCCTTCTCTTTGATGAAAGGAGAAGGCAGACTGTCAAAAAAACACATTGGTGAGTTTAGCCTCTTCCTTCTTCAGGTTCAACCTTTTTTCTTTTTTTTTTTTTTATCTCCCATTTACTTCTAAACCTCCTTAATCAAATACATAATCTTCCATACCTTGTTCTGTTTTCTTCCTCTTTCCATCAGTTAACACTACATCTATCAGTATGCTTTGGTTTCAAGTTAAGTTTTCATCTTTTCCAATCTCCTTCCATCTTCCATACCTGAAAGAGTCTAACTTTTTATTCATTCTGCTTAATTATGGAGTAGGTTTCTGCTTTTTAGTTCCACCTGCAAAAAGTATTGCTAATGCCTTTTTTTGATCAAGTAATCCATTTAATTTAAAAAGAAATTTATATCTTTCATGCCTGTATAGGAAAAAACCTAACACTTCTTTGTTGTCACATTCCAGAGGTCACGCATCTGAGATAATAGTCTACTCATTTCCAGGAATTACAACATGGAGTTGAGAACATAGGTATTTTTATTATAGTGCTTATTTTATTGATCTTTTCTTTTCAACAGGAATCTCAAAGCTCACATTCTTGTCCTTCAGTCCTGAACAACTTAATTTGCAAATCTAGATATACGAGCCTTATGCATACCCTTTCCAGGTACAGAAACATCCAGCTTTCTCCAGGTATTTTATATTGGAGTTTTCATTGACAATTGTTCTCAATCATATTCTGAAAAGTTAAGTGAAACCCACAACATATCATAAATTCAAAAAACTATTCAAAAGATAGACCAAATTCTACTAGTCAACTGATTACAAGCCTACATTTTAAAACAAAAAATGGAAAAAAAAATTGAACATTTCAAGAGGCTCACAAATATGTCACAGAATCTAAATTCTAAACACTGAGAAATGTTCCTTCCATTATCTATGAATTAGGGAAAAGAATACTCCTATCTAATCTCTCATTTGGAAGTTATGCATCTGTTGGTCTGTTTTTTACTGGGTTTTTTGTTTGGGTTTTTTTTTAATGCATATCAAGCATCTTAATACATTTTATCTGCAAATGTCTTCAGGTACCATTTACATACTTTAGAAGTTTTAAACAACCTAATACTGACAAGTGTCTAGGAATGCCTAACACTAAGAAGGGCTCGTTACCCAGCAGAAATGTACTTACCTTACTAAAAGTTGCCAACAATATAGAAGAACAACACCACAGAAAAACTAAGTGTGATAACATTTGGTGTTCATAAGAGGTATTAATCTGAGAGTGCTGGAAACTATGATGCACTTACTGACCTAACAGAGACAATAGGAAGAACAATGCTATAAACTAGATATAATGGACATTCATGTCCCATCTGCTACTTTCATTTACCACAGCCAATTGGAGGACTTGTACTGAGTCTACCAGTCACATTTAATAGGGTCCCCATCACTACTGAACCTGATCTGAAAATATGACACAGGAATGAAAGGATATATTTTCATTATCAGTTTTAGTGAATCATGTTCAATCAATCAGAGCAGAAAAGTGATAAGATACCAAGCAGAAATCTTTCCCCAACACAAAAGTCAGCTCCTTCCCCGCCCCCCCCAAAAAGAAAAGTAATTTTCCATTGGATTGAATCCACATCTTGCAAAGCTGTTACATTTCTTACTTATTTCAGAGAAGAATTTAGAGAAAACAAAATGCAAAACCAAGACAGAAGCTATTAGTAAAACAAAACAAAAAAAAAAAAAAATTCTGAGAAGTTTTCAACTACTGTGCTGAAAATCTGGAGAAAATGACTTTTTATTATGCAATGAAAGCAAATGATACTTAGAAACCTAAACATAAAGCAAAACACAGCAGCAAAGAGAGAAAGGCTGGCGGACTACGATATATCTTCTCTACATGAAATTACCTATAAAAAGAAGTCAGTTATATGAACAAAGCTCATAAAGTAAAGAGGAAAAGTAGGTGTTATGCACAATCACTTTACTCACCTTAATTTGTGATAATTTTGGAGAGATATTTTTATTTACCAGAACTGGAAACAATATCACCATTTATTACCTAAGTTGTCTATAAGGAATGCGTCCAAGGTAAATTTTAGTTTAGCTACTGTCTTGCTCAAGGCAATTGTTAGGGAAACTGAGATTTCCTAACTGAAGGGTTTATTTTGCTAAGGATAAAAATATTTATGTTGGCACGTTAAAATAAATCAAAAAACAACAAAACAAAACAGGTGAAAATTATGTTAGTGCTTTTGAATTTAACAGCATGTGAGGAATCAACCAAATTTCTGAAAATAATATTGTAATTTTCAAAACCAACTTGAAAGTCTTTTCCTGCTTTACATAAGCACTGTGCTCATGATTTTTCACTTTTTAAAATGTAGCTCACTGTGTCCAATCAGTGAAAAATTCTACATTCTGGCTCCAATATGACTAGAGACAAAAATCAGAAAGTGAAACTTATAATATAGTAATTTATGGTAATTCACTAAGATATGAAATAATTCTGTTTCTTTTTTGGAAGTGAAAATGTAAATTAAATTTTGAAGATGAATGCTGTATTAAATGTGTTTTAAATAAACTACGGACACTCTACAACTGTACTTGCAACATGTATGCGTCTGCAGACTCTGCTGAAAAAGAAAATAAAGGAAGTGCTATTGTTTCACAGACAAAATTATGTCATAGCATATAGAGTTGCTCTTCTTAGCAGTGGATTAATGTTTCTCCAAATGATCCAGATGAACTGTAATTGTGCATGCCTGACATCTTAATTTGTAAGGTGTTTGACAATGCTTTCTGTCCAACCCAGTTTTGTATTAACAAATCCATTTTTAATTTAGATCATATTATTGGATGTGATTTTTTTAGAAAATACATCCTAATATGCCTCAACTCTTATTGGTAAATCTGTTCTTAGTAGAATACATGTAATACCTGTTATTAGATAAATGCGGACCTTACAC
>JAOEHX010046334.1:18137-31159 GCA_025448015.1 Bolborhynchus lineola | reverse complement strand
CCTTACACTCTCTATTAGAGGAATAAACATGTTACACAAATAAGGATCTCCTGAATAGAACATTCACACAGTTTTTGTTACAGCTAGGTATACTAATACTCTACATATAAAGAGGATATTTCCTCTACAGTGCCTCGAATGATCACTGAGTCTTAGCTTTAGGTTTCTTTCTTCCATAAACAACAGATATATGCTATCTTATTTTGTAGCTTATAAGATCATATCTGAAACCTGTAGTTTCAGAGGAAATCTAATGGAAACGCATGGGAACCTAAACCTTGTCTTTTTTAAGAGACATCATGAATGTGGCCTTATCAAGTAACTGTATAATTTTCCAAATTATATTTCCAAAGTTCTGGTCCATAAAAATACCCAGTTCTAGTCAACTTAGACAGTTTTAACCAGAACTGCTTTGTTAATAAGCGCACACACCAGAATAGACTTACATCAGTTATAGTGTTCAGAGCAGTATCTGCACCAATGCTGAAATCTGAACCCGGTACATTGTTGGATACAGTTGCAGGAACCATAACCATTGGAACACAGAATTCATCATATTTCTCTCGGGCAGCTGACAATTCCAGAAGTCCAAGGTATGCCTGTTGGGCACAGGCATTGGGTGAAAAATTAGGATGGATAAAATAAGGGCAAAGTTGGAGTGATAAAATGGAAAGGGCCACAGGGGGAGCCATTTCTACCACAGCATACTTCAGCATGTCAAAGCATTAAGGAACTAAATCTAACACACACACAAAAAAAAAAGAAAATGGTAAAAACAGGTACACTTTTTAAAACAAACAATAAATAGAATTTTCACAAGAACATATAATTCAGACACAGCAAAGTGTTTTGTACAACATAACAACTGCAAACTAGTTTCCCAGTCTTCTAGTACTGTTACTGCTCATTTGAAATCTTAAAATTCCTGAACTAGGACTTTGCCTAACAGGTGGAAAAGAACGAATGATTCATTCCTCATCAAAAAGCAATAAGCATGTCTTCTCTGGGAAGAGTTGGCAAAATATTTTCCTGAATCAAGGTTTCAAAAAACTTACTATTTTGGTAAAAGGAAATAAATGTGAAATATGGAAAAAGACAAAATGCTTCTCCAGACCAACATTAGATTTTGAAATGCACTGTGACACAAAGCAACTTAAATAAGGGACCACAGTGCAATTACTGCTAAAGATAAGAACTTCTGCATGTTGTAAGTACTGATACAGTATAAACTGTAACTTGGCACTACTTAAGTAAAATATATATATAATTATTAATTTAAAAATATTAGCATAGAATCACAGAACTGTTTGGGTTGGAAGAGAAGCTCATCTAATTTCAACTCCCTTGCCATGGGCAGGGACACCTTCCACTAAACCTGGTTGCTCCGAGCCTTGTCCAATCTGGCCTTGAAGCACTTCTAAGGATGGGGCATCCCTAGCTTCTCCAGGCAACCTGTTCTGGTGCCTCAACACTATCATGCTGTCTTACCTTATTTATTCACTTAGTGCATCCTGTTTTGCAGTTACTGGTCACTGCCTTGAATGTCAATTTTCCACAGAATTTGTGATTGAACAATACTTTTGACCCTAAACGCTACTTGTGCTGTATATAAAAAATTAGCTATAACCACATACATTTTACATGAAGATTGGGTAAAAATTAAAATGTAAATGGTTCATTTTGTTAGTAGTTCTACTGAAACATATTTAGACATTTCAGTGTACCTCAAATCCACCAATAACCATAAGGGCGTTAATGTTGTTAGTGCGCATCTGGTCAGCAATCTTCTCCAAATATTTTGCAGGAAGAGTACTAAAAATTATTAAACCAAAAGAAAAATAAAAACAATGTACAGACTCTGCAGCAGTAAGAGCTAATTACTAAGCTAAAACAGAGCAGGCAATGCAGTATTTTTTATTTTACATATTTGTCCACATAAATAATTCTTCCTGACAACCAGTAATGAATCATGTCAATTATGAAGAAACAAGTTTGCAGTCCTAAGTGTAAAGACCCCAGGGATTTTTTAAGTCGAGGTCCAGACTCGCATTTTCATTCTCCCTTCAGGGCTTGTACAGTACTATAAAGATATCCAAGTTGGAACATAACAATTTAAGGAAAAATAAAAAAACTGAGCATTTAAAACATTCTGTGGAAGAAGAGCATGAAATCATATGCTGGTTATATAAAGTACTAGAATTCATCATATCAATTGACTAAACACTGACGTTACCGTTTTGTACCAAGAATTGATCCTCCTTGACCAGTCCAGCCTCCAACATCTCCCCAGCTGATTTCCTTTATCTTTGAATAAAAGTAAAAAAGAAGATTCTGTTAAGTAATTACCCAATTACTTCTGACATGCAGTAAACACCTGGTACCTTTTAATGTAAAGCTCTTTGAACAAGTTTTGGGCTCAGAAAGCACCAAAACCAAACTTGGAAAACAAGAAATCATGAATCTTGTATCCAGTTTCTTTTCAGTATACCAACTGATGCTTAAGACAGGGAAACAAAAATCTAACTCATCTGGGTGAGAAAAAAAAATAGACTCCTCCTTCAACAAGTACCACTGCAAAGTTTCTTATAGCAAAGGAACTACACAGGTGCAACAACTCATGGTACAGAATTGATGATTCATCTGTTACTTTTCTGTGGAAAACCTGCTATATGCTAAATGCTGACCAAAATTTAAAGGTAGGATTCATCTGCACTAATTCTGTAGCTCTGCATCATGTGATTAGCAAAACCTAAGACATATGAATCTATAGACTTGAATAGTTGAGAAATACAGTTATGAACTGGATGTTATATATTCTTTGGAAATAACTTGCAGAGATGGTTCTCACAACAGTCATGACAGAACATACCTTTTAAGAACATCAGCAAAGGTGGTGGTGTGAGAGGGGATATACACTATGAAAGGCACATGTCATACTGACCTTCCCTCTAGCAAAACCTTCAAATCCATCAATGACAGCAAACATTTTATGGCCTTCTGTTATGCCAACTCTCACTGCAGCCCTCACTGCAGCATTCATTCCAGCTGCAGGGGCACCAACATTTAAAACTGCCACATTAAAATTAGTCTGCAAGAAAAAACAAAACAAAAACCAACAAATATTTAATAAGCACTTCAATTTTTATAACATAGTTAATGTGTCCATCATACACAGTTACATCAGTGCTAAGTATCAGAATATAGGAAAGGAAGTTTTGAAGCACAATTCAAAATTTACAGTTAACTAGAAGATACATACACATATTTCTACATTTGAGACTATCACATAGAAACAAAGAGCTTTGGTTGGTTTTTTGTTGTTTGGTTTTTTTTTAAAAGAGTGTTTGGTTTTAAACAAGACCTTATCACATTTTCATTTGGTTTGTAGGTTTGGTTATTCAGATTTTTATATTCTAGCTCAGGTAGATTCAAGAAACACAAATTACCCTATGTTATTCAACCAGTTTCATGTTATCAAAGCAGTAGCTTTTTGCAAAACTACCCAGAATTGGCAAAAGCAGGAACCAATTCTAGCATCATACCATTTCAGTGTGCATCCTCAGCACCATGCAAAGCAGAACAGATAATTATTAAATTATCAGCCAAGTTTTTAGAGCAGCTGACAGTATAGTAGCAAAAAGGAGCACTCAATACCATCTGTTTTCAGATTATAACAGTTTTTAAAGTTTTCCCTAACAACCCAAAGTAACTGCTTATATACTGTGTCTCCCCAAGTTTAATGAGCATTCCAGGTAAGCAATTAATATACTGCAATGGAAAAGTCTGAGATACCAAATATACATTTGTAATTTAAACCAGAGGCAATGTAAAAGAGAAGGATGCATTAAAAACATAACATGAAATAACATTTTGAGATATAATGTGTGTGCCCTACTTACGCATTTAGTTTCCATTTATATTGCTTTGTGATTAATTGTACCGTAGGTAAAACAACTACATCTAAGTGGATGTAAGCATTAAAGACTGAACACCACAAGTAGCCAAAAAAATCACACAACCTAGCTACAAAATATTATTAAAAACTTCTGTCTTTTTACAACAGATCCAACCCTGAAACCATAACAGTTTTCATTTTTCAATTTAAGAACACTTTATACTGATAAATCCAGTATCATTCAGATTATGGATTCTTCCCCAGAGGAAAAAAAACAGCAATACTTGCATTAAGAAGAAAAAAATGTAACAGAAAGATTATTCCTGATTTTGCACTGTAAGGGTACACAAACCAAGAGTGCTACTATGTGTAAAATGATGGTAAGCATCTTTGGATTAAATTTTATTGAAAAGCATGAAATGCAGATCTTCTGTATACGAAGTATTCCATGAAATAGAAAGCTTATTTCCATACAAATCACAGCCCACTATCTTTGATTAAGAAACAGTCAGCTAGCATAATTTAATACAGTCCTGGCATCGGTAAGTGTTGATTTACAACGGGGAAAAATATAATCCATTACCAAAAAATGAAAATGGCACTGCAATGCATTAATATTGTTTTATTTTTACAGCTTTGAAATTAATAATGACAGCAAAATGAAAATAAAGAATTAAAACTGTACATGACTGACCTTTGGAAAAATGTAGCTATTCTGTAGAAATAATTCAGGAAACAGCGTTTAAATGACTGCAAATTGTATAAGCAAAATGCAAGAATACTTCAACAGCCTGAGCTTATACACAAATTCATCATACTATGGCATAGGTTTGAAGAGATGATTAAGGCAGTATGATGGGGAGAGAAGAAGAAAAATGCTATTTGTTACAATATCCCAAAAGCATTGTACACTCAAAAAAAAAATCCTTACCTTTGGAAGCTCGGCATCTGGCTTTTTGTGCGACAGTAATTTGTAGGTGTTAAGGTTGTTTTCAAAGCTCCTAAATAAATAAATAAGAAATTAAGAAAACAGTCATTTTTTCAACTCCTAGTTATTTTAAAGAAATGCTTTAAAACAGGTATATAACATTAGCAACAAAGACAAATGCAAGCCATAAAAACTGGAAATGAGAACACACTGGAAAATACTCAATCCTGTAAGACAGTGAGAAAATACAAACTAGTAAGAAAACATAAAATAACTATATAGCTGGCCAGTATATTTATAGATCAGTGACAAAGCATTTTATTACCAAATTACTTGAAACAGAAAATGCTCTGTTGACACGAGTGCAGAATGTCTCCCTCCAACATTACTGTTGCAAAACTACCAGCTACTTACAAATAAATGCATAGGATTGGTCTTGAAATCTTGAACAGACATACGGTTGCTACCAGTCAGCTCATACAACACAGCAGTCCTTTTCTTTATCACTAGTTAGCCTATTATCAGTCTGTCTGTCTAGTCTGACACAGTACTGAACTAATTTTCTTTGCTTTACGTGTTTTTATGGAGATAAGAATTTTTGTTATTCTATTTCAACAACTCTTCTTCTGTATTCTCTATTATTCTTAAATACATAAAAGCATATGGATATTAAATTCAAAATAAAATGCCAAGCACCAGCAGAACAGCAAAGCAATTCAGCTTATCTAGAGTACCAATACAAGTTATTGGCCATACCTTCCACGAAGCCTAACAGCCTCAACAAATCTTCCCTCATCCATAGCCTTCTGGACTTCTTGAGTCTTGAAAAAACAAGTGGATTACTCAGTGTGTTTAAAAAACACAGGAGGTTGATTATTTAATATATTCCAGTAATAGATAATTTTGAAATAACTTTCAAAAGGGAAAAAATATTGACATTTCATAAATTTATGAGCTACTTTTTATTATAGCATAAATTACAGAGGACAGGAGAAGAAGTAAAAAGAGAAAACTAAAGCCTTCCTGGGAAGAAAAATAAAAGTCAATGTATCTGTTTTTGTGTTTTTCTTTTTTCAGTTTAAGCTGAACAGTTTTAGTGCAGAAACCTAACTGTTGCTTATTACCTGTAAATGGATGCAAGCATCTGAATAACTTGTTATGGCAATAAAAAGAGAAGATCTGAGATGAAATTTTAAAAGAAATAAAAAAAACAAAACAAAAAACAACCCCAACACATTTCTTGTTTATTGGTAGTTTGCAAGTAAATAGTAACACATAGAGAACACACATGAAGCTCATTATTCCCACATGTGGGAAAGTGCTGTACATATTCCTGTCAGTGTTTTAATGACAATAGACAATTACTGTACACAGTGGTCTGTTGTAGTTAATGAATAACTCTAAACTGGCTGTTTGCCAGAAACTCACCATCTGCACACACTCCATCAAAGGCAGACGGACAGCCTGGTTTCCAGACAGGGACACAACACAGGCAGGGGTAGCTGGAGTTGCTTCTAAAAGAGCAAGCACAGCTTCCACACCCATACGACTTGCCTGAAAATACATAATGTTTGAGTGTTCAAGCAAGTGCTTAAAAGCCCAAGGCTTCCAATCACAGAACTTGTCATGATTTCACTGTAAATCAGACTGAAACCACTTATTCCTTGGTAGCTGAAAATCTCGCAGTCTGTTTAATACCCTTAAGTATGGACAATTGTTCTTGAAGCTTTTGCTATTTAATTCTAATATAGATCCCTTTGCACAAAATGCTTCACTCTTCTGAATTTGAGCTACCCAAACAGTTAATGCAATACTGGATTTGTCAAGTTAATCAGCTAAAGAACCACCCCAGCCCCAAATAAATAATCAAAATGTAGTTGTACTACGTGTGTGCCATGAGTAAGTATTATAGGTTTACTCACCAAAATTCTGTCAAAAGCTGAAGGGGTTCCACCTCTTTGCACATGACCCAAGATAGTTACTCGTGTGTCAAAACCAAGCCGCTGAACTACAAGCTGCAAAGAATTTCAAAATACAGTGGGTTTATCATCATTATTTCATATATGCATGCATTAGCATTACTCTGCTTTATGCGATACTGGAATAATAAAATTCTACATATACTACACATTAGTATGTCAAAAGTACATGAAAATACTATAGAAGTTATGCTTCTAAATTCTAAGCTTCTAAGTTAAGTTTCTTAAAATTAACTAGGAAGTGAACTTTAAGAAGTTAAAATTTTAGTTTATTCCTAACCTAGAACTAAACTCCAGGTTTAGCTTCCAAGGAACATTTTATTTAATAATGGCAGAATAGTGGCTTAGATTACCATGCTTTAACTACAGTTACAATGGCTTCACTATGCACACTCCTCAGCCTTATAAAAGCAGGTCTAAATATTATAATTAGAATACTTGAAAGAACTGCAATTTTAGTGTGCAATTAACTCCACATTTCATCTATGTGTAAGAATATACATCCCAAAATATTGAGTAAAACTTCAGTGGATGATTTAACCTTAACTGACAGGACTTTTAAAACTTGCAGTAAAACTTATAATAATACACTGACAGCTACAGAAAACAAAACTTCACAGTCATAGGACAGAAAAACCCCAGGGGAAATCATCTTCTCTTAAAGGACCCTTTCTAAGAAAAGGAGAATAATTTCAGCTCAAAACCTTTTCTTAATCTTAAATATCACTGAAATTTTTTGGCAAGGCAACCATTTAGAAAAAAGTGACAAGACTCTACCCAAAGTAGACAGTATTATTTCACTGCGACAAAGACCATTATTTTACAAGAAATATAAAGTAATATAGAATTATAATTACTGATCTGAGGTGATTTCAGACTATCAGTTAATGCACCCATGAAGTAGGTGTTTTGGACTGTTACCTTACATTGTAAAGAGAAAAGGTTCTAATTAACTGAAATAATTAACAGAGAAAAGGTTCTAAAGCCACTGAAATAATTCCCCTTTAAGTGGGGTATGGATTCAGATAATAAAGCATAAATATAAAATACAACCAACAAACTGTGATAAGCTACTTTACAGGAACAGACTTATTTTACAGAAATGTTATTACTAGTAACAAGCTCCCTCATAAGAAGAAGACAGAAAGTGTATCACAGGGTTGTTGACACTTACATCCTTAACCTTCTCAGACGTTATAGGTTTGTTATGGCAATCAATAGCTCCTTCAGCTACAATAATAATATTTAACCTTTTCTTTCGTGCACGATTCTGTAATAAAAACAAAAGCACCTCCTTATAATAAAACCACTGAAATTTACAGCATAATTTTATAATCAATTGCTATACACTAAGCTGCTAGGATTTGAGGGAATATTTCTTCTATTTCGTCACTTCAGAGATTTTATAGAATCATAGTTAGGGATGGAAAGGACTTACAAGATCATCTAGTTCCAACTTCCCTGCCATGGGCAGGGACACCTCCCACTAAACCATGCCACACATTTTATCTTCATATAGGTCTTTTCATTAACGAAGTGAAATGTGTTGTATCAAATTAATGACAAAAGGTACACATGCTGTTTTATAGGAATAGTTTTACGTAATCCCTAGAGTAGATCCTATAATTCTTCAAAACAATGACATAATGCAGGAGAACTGCTAAAGGTCAAACAGCACTATCTGTGACACCAGAAGCAAAGGCTTGCTGAAAGACCTGATCACATTTTGAGATCACCAGTTTCAAACAAACATCTGCAAAAATGTCAGGAAATACCAAAAATAGCAATAGATTACCTCTGAAAGCTTAACACACATTGTATCTTCCCATCCTTCTTCTGGTGGATATTCGGGAATAAATACCCAATCTGCACCACAGGCTAAGGCACTAACAAGAGCTAAATACCTAATAAAACGTAACAGATGATTAGACATCTATCATTCAGATTTCTTATAGTTCATAATTATATCTGTATGAGACACAAACTGCTGAAGATAATACATACCCACAGTGTCTCCCCATAACCTCCAGAACAAATGTCCTCTGGTGGCTGTAAAATTAAGAAAACAAATGAACTGTAATACTGCAACTCAAAAGTTCTGTCCAAAATCTTGAAAACAGAACCTGTTATCAGGAAACAGCCTGTATTTATCATGCTTACCAAACACAGAACTCATTAGCAAAACAGAAGGCCACATTAAAAAATGTATTCAAAATCATGTATATTCCAACTCATAATTCATTTTCCTGACTATTTTCTTCTAAAAAACATAAGGACAGTTAGGAGACAAGAGCTGAACATTTACTAGAAATGTAAATGACGCAGACCCAGTTAAAAACTGTATAGCTGTATTACTCCCCACCCCCCAAAAAAAAATTTAAAAATATATATATGTATATATATACATCATGTAATTGCTTGAATTTTATGTAGGGAAAGCTTACATACAAATAGGTGCTACTTTGTAATGTTCAAAGTGTGTATTTTCTCTAAAAACATCTTAAAAAAACAAAGCCTGCCTCTGAAGCTGATGAAACCTCTACAACCAGATACCTGAAGTACTGCCACAGTAGGAATGATGGAAAACCAGTTACTAAGAAAAAAAAAGAAACCAAGACACTTGAGCCATACAGTAAAAGAGCCTTTATCGCCACTCGAGAAATATTCTGAATATTAGTCACCTACATTCTATTTAAGAGTAAGTTTTATCCTCCAACTATTGTACAGCAATAGGATACTTGAGATTTGAAGCATAAACAATTGCATATTTGTTAGAGTTTTCTACAATATGAACAACTAACCTTTGAGCAGTGGTCATGATGGCATCCACAACTTCAATGATCCTGTGCAAGGCTGAGTCAGTACCTATGGTCATATCAGTACCACAGAAGTCATTGTCTATGGATCCAACCATTCCCACAATGTTAAGGTAAGCATACTTCTTAACAGCCTCTTCATCAATCTTTCCTGTAAAGTATCAAGAGAAAGAGCTGTGAGATTATTATATATTAAAAATAACCCAAAACCAAACAAACACACAAAGAAACCCCAACAACCAAAAAAAAACCACAAACAACTTTTAGACATATTGCTTGGATGCTCTACTTTTGTAAATTAAACATATCCAGACATAAAATTATGTTTGGATATTTTAGATAACAAGGTTAGTCAAAACTACAAACAAAAGCCAATCAAACAACCAAACAAAAGAATCCCGCATAGAACTCCTTACAGTAAGGAAGGAAACAAGAGCTTTTCAGTCAATTCCAAAATGTCAGCAGATTATCAAGTTTTGCAACCAACCTTAAAATTGACAGTTTGGACTTAAACAACAGCATTCAAATTGTACTCTCCATGTATGACAGGCAATAAAGAAGTAAAAGGATGCAAACTGGATGTGATTATGGGCATTGGTAAACAATCAAAACCCAGCATTAAACTTTTGAAGACATCTCTTCTGCAACACTGAAAGGCTCTGATTCCATGATTAATAAGCAAATACAATAGAAAAGGTCCTATTCTATGACTTAGTCACTCAAGAGATCAGTGAAAATGCTGAATCATCCAAGAGTTTTAAAGGATCTCAAGGATGAAATACCTTAGCTGCTTAAGTGCTTAAAACTACCTTAGTAGCTGTGGATGGGATGGTAGTAAATACAATGCCAACACTTTAATATGAGATTCAAGAACTAAGTATCAGTGTGTTTAATGTCTATACTACAGAAAATAACAGAAAACACAATGAAAAAATATAACTTATGTCCATAAAGATATATGCAGCATTCTGAAGAAGAATCAAAATGTTTTCTATGAATGTATACCATGCATTACAAACCTTTTCTAGAGTTCCAAAGGTGACTTAATAATCACATGAATAAGGGATATCTGGTTGACATATTCTACTTAGGTTTCCAAAAAGTCATTGACAACATCTGTCATCAAAGGACTTTGAGGAAACTAAGTAGCTACAGCATAAGAGAGAAGGCTTTTGATAGAATAAAAACTCTGAAACAGAGGGTAAAAGATAACAGAGAGCAGTAGCAAATTCAAGTTCTTGTATCAGAGAAAGGTAACCAATGGTGTTGTACAGGGATCTGTGCTGTTCAATATACTTAGCAATAACCTAGAAAAGGGAATGAGCAGTAAGGTGCCAAAGTTTACTGATCAAACCGAATTATTTGCATTCTAAAGGCATGGTGTGTCTGAGAAGAAATGAAGAGGACTGGCAAGACACAGCAAGCACTAAATATCAGATGGAATTCACTGTAGACAAATGTAAACTAATGCACATGAAAAATGTACCCTAACAGCGCAAACAAAATAATGCTATTTTCAGCATAATAATAATGCTGTTTTCATTAATAAATCAGCTTCAATGCTCAACAGCAGTCAAAAAATCAAAATATTAGAAAATATTAGGAAAAGAACAGAGAACAAAACAAAGATCATTATACTACTGTGTAGATCCATGGTTTGCCCTCATCTTGAATACTGGGTGCAGTTGTGGTCCTCCCACCTCAAAAAGGACATGGTAGAACTGGAAAAGGTTCAGAGAAGGGCAACAAAGATGATCAAAGGTATAGAACTTACATATAAGGAACAACTAAGCAAACTAGGACTCTTCCATCTAGAAAAAGAGATGCTGAAGGGAAAATAAGAGAGCTGTAATGTCTCAAGTGGCATGCAGAAAGGAATCAGGATTGATCATCACTGTTTGCTCTAGCACAAAAATTATAGGACATCAAATGATATTAGAAGCCAGAAGGATCAAAATAAACAGGAGAAGATTCTTCAAAATCTTCATCATTCAATGAAGTTGAACTCCTTGCTACACAATGTTTTCAGCAACAATCTGTATGCTTTCAGGTTGACTCTATATATTCATGGAAGAGAAATTCCTTAAGAACTGCTAACAGCATCTGGTTCAGGAAGTTGCGAAGACAGAAATGGATGGAACCTATCAAGAGTATTTATAAATTATGAATAACATATAGCATCAACACAGCATTATTTATACTTGTCCTGTTCTTTTACTCTTCCCTATACATGCTCTTGGATGCTATGAAAGACAATTACTAGTTGGGATGCACTTTTACCAATAGCCACTTATATTCTGATCTTAAACAGTGTCATACAGTCATGAATCATAATTTAATAACAACCACGTGTGTGGCCATTTGAGGAAATGGAATTACCATCTCAGTCTGTATATGAGGGCAAAAGGCTTTTCAAGCAGAACGTTCAAAGTTCAGACCCTGAAAATGATTCATAATGAAGGGAAAAAAAGCCATACAGACTGTTGCCCAGTAACTTATTTGGCCTTTTTGAACCTTTATGGTATGTATGAGAGGATGTGCAGAAATAAAAAACTATTGCTTTATGAAGATTCATGTAATTTCCTAGAATGTAAGCATCTGATTTTGAGTTTAATCTCTGGATATAGTTTTTATACCTATAGTTAAGGTATATAACTTCCTTGGAAATTGGACTAGAAGTCTATAGCGTCGAAATGCAAACTTACCTTTCTGTGCCAGTTCTTCTAGAAGCCCACTCCACTCTTCACGGAACAGATTGGCACCAGTTAAGCTACCATCTCCACCAATAACACAAAGATTAGTGATTCCCCTCTGAACCAAGTTGTAGGCTGCCTGCAGGCGGCCCTCCCGGGTACGAAAGGATTTGCAGCGTGCACTACCAATAACTGTACCTCCCTGGAAAAAGGGAGCATAGCTGTTTTAATTTATAATCCATTATTTTACTGTTTTCATTATGTATTAATGACGCACGGTTTATTTTGTAGCATAACCTCAATCTTCAATTTTAAAGTGAGTAACAAGTAATGAAAATCAACGAATTATCAAACCTGTGGGAAATAATGTTCTCAGGAGCAGACAGATGCATCAGGGGAAAGGCAGAAAACACTCAAAACTGACTGATAAAAAGCTACTCTTGAAGAAAAATGTGAAATTATTTGGGATTAATTTCAGTACCATGCTAATAAATGATCTAATTGTTACTTACAAGCAATGAAATCAGTAGAAGTGATATGATACTAAGTAGTTAAGTATTAGTTGAATTTCATTCAAAGTGTGACATTTTTCCCAAAAATATTACAAGATATATGAACAATAACAGAAAATGCATATACTTATGAAAATTAGCATCTGTCATTCCACAGAACTGTGGGAAGAACTGCACCATATTTAGTACCATACAGATC
>JAOEHX010046334.1:0-13927 GCA_025448015.1 Bolborhynchus lineola | reverse complement strand
TGAGGGTGGTGAGGCACTGGAATGGGTTGCCCATGGAAGTTGTGAATGCTCCATCCCTGGCAGTGTTCAAGGCCAGGATGGACATAGCCTTGGGTGTTATGATTTAGTGTGAGGTGTCCCTGCCCGTATCAGGGGGATTAGAACCAGATGACCTTAATGTCCTTTCCAACCCTAAACTATTCTATGATTCTGTAAGTTTTAACAATTATCACAATTTCCATTTATCATTTTTACTTACTTAAATACTGATGCTAAGTTGAGAACTGGGCAATCCACTCTAAAGGTAGAATTTAACTTTAAATATTTTATCAAATAGTTCAACACTCACACTTGTCTGGCCACTGAATATTACTGGCAGATATGAACACACACCTGAATAAAAAGAGGGTGTGTTACATTTTAAAAATAGCAGCTTGGGTACTAAGATACTAAAATTATGGGGCCAGAATTGAAGAAAGTAAACTGTCCAAAACACAGCAAGCACTGTATGTGAGGATTAATCTCATTTTATGCTTATTCCTTCCTTTACCTAAATCAGTATATTCAAAAGATGAAGAAGAGGAAATCTCTGCAGGTCATATGTTCACAGGGTACATACATATATGTACACTGTAACTCTGGGAGGGAGTGGCAAAGACAGCAATCCCGGCTTTCAGGTTTAATGCTAAAGCTTTCCAAGAAGAACAATCTGTCTTCTGGTATGATACATGTGGGACATTTGGGGTTTTAACAGCTAAGTTTACTTACTGAGCTTTTTAGCTTTTGCTTTTTAGTNNNNAAATACTAGCACCACGGAGTGCACAAAACGTCACATAAAACATGAAGTTTTTCTCACAGACATCCATGACTGCTGTACTATTGCATTTCCAATGCTGGCCTCTTCAGAAAAAGGCTCTTAATCAAGATGAAGAATCTAGAAGTTCCATAGCTTAGTAGTAAGAGCACGCATTCACTGGGAACTATGTGCTTCAATTCTGGAAAAAGCACAGGGAGTAAATACTCAAGACTGCAGTTTCTAAAATGAATTGCCATAAAAGAGAGGCATCACTTTTTCTTTTCATTCCCAATTAAAAAGAAAAAAATACAAACACCAAGTCACTTCTGCTACTGAAAAAAAAAAAAAAAAAACAACTAACCTCCTAGAGCAGCCTGGTATTTTCACACGTACTTCCATCTCTTAGATATTCAAAGATTGAGAGAAATTAAGTCCATGGATATTGAAATTTTAATTCAGATTGAGAAAGATTTGAGGAATACTGTGCTGTGATGCTAGTCAGTCAGGGAGACTATAAACTATCTATATACTGAAAGATGATAGCCTGATTAAAATATGAAACAAGCACATGAGTAAGCACTGTTTCCACAAATAAATTGTGGAATTTTCAAATCTGCTAATTTCACTAAATTGATACATGAGTTCTTTTAAATTATTATAAATTATAATTTATATAAAAGTATAATTTTTGTATAAACTATATTCATTGTTTATGACCATAATGATTTATAGTGTTTATATAAATGATTTTATCCTTTTAATTTTGACATGTGGCTTTGTTTTGGTTTTCTTTTGGGTATCAAAGTATGTCCAATTCCAATTTGTAATCTTTTCTTTCTCCAGGCTTTGATAAACCCATCTTATAAAAGGCAATAAAATTATTTATATCTAGTTTATTGCAAATTACTATTTATGTATCTTTGTACACTCTCATTACAAAATGAAGCAAACTGCAGTTAGGAAACAAAAGAAAAATAGATTTGTCATTTTACTTAGAATATGGAGCTAGTTTTAGCCACAACTGTAGAAGACAAATGGGTTTACAGAACAAAAAAATTACAGAGAAAGTTACAGGAGAAAAAGAGCATATGACAACTACAGCAAAGTAGGCTTGAAAAGGCTGAGACCTTTTACTCCATTTTTGGCTCCAAAAATACAAATTTTTTTTACCTTTCAGATGTTGCTACTTCAGAATTTTTCTGCACTTTTTCAAAGCAGCTTCAATGCAAGTATCACATGTATGTCTACTTAAATCACCTACTGATAATGTAGGCTAAAAATATACTATTCTCATTGCTTAACACACTGAAGTTGCATTTGATAAACTGTAATTTAGAAGGACCTTACTGAAAGTATTAAATAAAATAAATTCAAGTATATACAAAAATACATTTATTTATGCATCATGCAAAACCTTATAATAAGGATCATTAGTGGTAAGTCTTACTCTAAGATTTTTACCTCCCTCTACACTTGTTACCTGCATCTCAAAGTGCTCAAATTAAAGTTATTTCATTTCAAAACTTGCAAGTGTTTCTCTGAAGTACTTACATGCATTGTGAAAGAAAAACTACTTCATGTTTTAATTAACACAGAGAGAAAAAAACTTAGCATTCAGTACTTCCTGCAACAAAATTAAATGGACTAACCCAGGGGCAGAGATCTCTTTCAGAGCTATTACACTTAAGAGTGAAGTGTGCATTTTTCTCCTAGTTATAATGAAGAATGACAACACACACTGGAAACTCAGAACTTGAACACCAACTTGATTTTTACACCCCACTTTCCTTCTCAAGTAAGGAAGAAGAAAGTTGTGACTGCTCCATCCCTGGTGGTGCTCAAGCCCGGCTTGGATGGAGTCTTGGGTGACACGGTTAGTGCGAGGCATCCCTGAGCCCATGGCAGGGGGGTTGGAGCTAGACGATCTTAAAGTCCTTTCCAACCCTAATTATTCTATGATTCTAAGTACCTGTGACTTCATATTGGCAAACCCTAGCATTTAACAAAGGAACATGATACCTTAAACACTGCAAGTTCAGAAAACAGAAATATCTAGATTTCTCTGGGAATTTAACACTGAATACACTCTGTGATAGAAAACAGTTTTTAAAAGGTGACAAAAGTAAATATACAGTAAAATGAACTACAAATATTGTAAATCTTAACTTAAACATCATTTAAAAAACAAACAAACAAACCTGGCCTTTAGAGACAGCCAAAACGCCCTCATTTCAACAAACATATTTGACCCATTTCAGCAAGCCTGCAAAACAGCTGAACACTGAAGAAAACCTAGAGACTGGCCACATAATTAGTACACACTAAGTATTCAGAGCTACTTGCTGCAGCACTGTAGTACAAAAGAATTTTGGAGCACAGAACTCCGCTTATTTGCATTTCAATTTACTTTGCATCTCTTTAGCAAAGGAACTATAGGAATAAGCAGACACTGAAAGAAAATAAATGAATTATCTTTTAAAGGTAAATTCCGTATTTTGCATGCTCAAAACTAAATCCAAAGTACTTCTCTAGCATTTCTATGAATTCCAGTACTCTATTTTTATAGTAAACTTTAAAATTGCATTTTGGTAGGAATATTGCCTACCACGTTTTGCCCAATATTGAATGTTTATTATGATTTTGTAATCACCTTGAACTTCTTAGGAATTGCATGGGAATTACATTGTGAACAGAATGACTTCCTGCTCCATTATTTACTGTATTGTTTAATCTGCAAATTTTGTAAAAATTGAAAGTTTCCCTCATGTGCAAACCTACCTATAGCTTAGTTTTCCAGTAAGACATACATTCATACATTATTTTGGCATTTACATTAAACTCATCGTTTCTTCGTATCAAGTAATTGTTACAGAAATTAACAATCTTCATGCACATACAGTGATAGGCTTCAATTGCAAAATTCGGGTGCAGGTTTTTTGATGTGGTCTTTTTGGTTTGGTGGTGGAAGTTTTTTCAGTTACAAATTTCTAACTATAATACAGAAAAGATGGCACCCCCCCCCGACAGATCAAACTCTTGGTTTTGATCAAGTTGTGTAATGAGGATGATGGCACATCCTTACCATACCCTAGGAAAATAGACTGGGGGAAAGTCAGAGGGTTAAGAATTAGAAATTTAACTAAATTTCAGAAGGTATTTATAAAGTACGTCTAAACAAGCACACATGTACATAGCTCACTGCTGGGTAACAACCACCTCTGTTTTTCTCTGTGTTTCCAAGCTTCTAGTGGCACATGAATTCTATTTATTTAAAAAATTGCTTTTAAATTAAATAGTTTTAGCATATACCTCATAAAAATTACTTTCTACAAAACTAAAAAATAAAGCAGGGATATGTTTAAATGACATGTATAAAATTTTTCATTTTATACTTTTAATTTCCCATGAGGTTCCCACAAAAACTCGAGTATAGTCATTGGAAAAATAAAGAAGGAATAAACCAGAAACTAACCTCATAAACAAAATACACTTTGGCTTTTACATAGATTCCCATACGTACTACTGCGCGCACAGCAGCATTCATACCTGGGAAAAAAAAAGCAAAATCACATTGTTACAGGTTTTCAGGGTTTGTTTGGGTTTGGTGTTTTTTTTGGTTTCTTTTTTTTTTTTTTTTTTTTTGCATACCGTAAATTTTCAATATCTTTAAAACAAAACTGAAGCATTAATTTATTCCTAAAGACGACAATCAGCATCTATCAAAACAGAAATTTGCTTAATGACAGTGCAATCAGACCATGAAGACTGCAGAAATATATGCTTTGTTATAATAATTATGTGAATGTGTGAATGCCAGCATGTTTGTTAATCAGACTTTAAATTGCTGCTGACTATAAAACATCATTGTAAAAGTAACAGCTACCAGAAAAGAAAACCAGAAAGAGGAAACATTTATTTCACAATAATGATAGGTTTTCTATCTAAAATTTAAAATGTTCAACCAGCTAAAATTCAGCTTCTTCAAAGGAGAATTTACACTGTAACAGTTCTTTTTTCTAGGCTTTCCAAAGTAACACAGGTGTGTATACAGTATTTTGTAGGGAGCACAGAAAAAACTGACATAGACAGGTGCCCTCTTAAAAAGACAGAAGTAGCAGCAAACTACTAAAACAAGAAATGCTGCATGGACTTATTTGGCAGAAAGTACCTAAATGCCATTTTGCTTCCCAGAACTGCAAGCTCAAATGGGAACTCCCTGCTTACAGACATCTGACAAATTAAACTCCTGTAAAATTTTCCATTTAAGTCCAGCGCTCGACCACTTAATCTGAGTAACAATGGAGGTTCTACTGGTCCCCCTACATGGACCAAATGAATTTGTGTTATAACCCATCCCTTCCAATATTGTACTACCTTACTCATGATTCAGGAAGTTTCCAAAAGTAATAAACAAATTGCCTCCATACTACTTAGACACAAGAGATAATGCGAAGGATGAGGACAGAAATACTAGTTGAGTTACACCGAAAAAAAATGCCTTGGCACCTGAGTTGAAAAGGGATGCCAGAAACATGACAATCCAACATATTAGGCACCAATTCTCCAAATCTCTGTTGCACTTAACAGTAAAGTAGTAGGTCAGCTTTGCTGTTCAACATAGGTGTCAAGTGTTCACCTATCTGGACATATAAAGTCTGTAACTACAATATATAAACCCACAGCACAGTAAGCCATAATGATCTGTTTCTACAATATCTACCATTATTGGCAAAAATACCAAGCTATAAAAGCTTGTCTGTCTGAATAAAGAATGAGACTGAAGTTCACTCAAAGATTTTTTTTTTGGGGGGGAGGAACATAACAAAAAGTCCCTGAAGTTGCTAATGCAAAAGATAAAATTAAATTCTCCAAAATCAAAAGTTGTTTTGCTGTTTGTATAGCTGTGGCTTAAGATTAAAATCACAAGTAACAGTGTTTTCACATCAGCAAATAACAGCTAGAATTCTCTGAGCCAGTCAGCCTTGTGGCAGAGCTGAAAAGTTTCCAAATGCCAAGAGAGCTAAAAAGCACAGCTTTGGATGATGAACTAGATGATGCCAAGTTAAAACAGAGAATCCCATCTGACAGGCTGTACTGAAAAGAAAGCTAGCACGCTGACTCTCAGATCAAAACAAACCTATTATACACACAGAGTGAATTTATCTCCTCAGTGAAACAGCTTTCGTAACAAAATGAACACCCTCACCTTTCACAATGTCCCCTGCAAAGTCCTTTAAATTTATAAAACTGACAACTCTTCACTGCACAGCCATCTTCCTCAAACACAAGACATAAGCAAAGCTACTCCCATCAAAAAAGGCCACAGCTTGCTTCTATTAATGTACAATATGTGCAAGAGGTTTGCTGGGTTTTTTTTTAGTGGTGGGGGTTGGTAGGGAGGTGTTCTGGTAGTTTATTGCTTGGGTTTTGTTTGGATTTTTATTTTGGTTTGGGGCTGTTCAGTTTGTTTGGGTTTTTTTTTTGGGGGGAGGCACTGTCATTTGTGGAAGGAGGTTTTTCTAGAGATAAGAAAAACATTTTATATCACCTATTTGGCTTCAAAATTCTCAAAAAGCAGCTAATGAGCATTTAGCTGTTCATAAATGAACATTTTCTGAAAGGAAAAGGTACTATTAAGAACTGCTCTTTTAAGAGTCTTCTGTTCTTGAAGTTCGACTTTGTCAGTTCTCTTGTTTGGAATCTGAGAGGAAACATCGAGACTGTTCCAGGTATCTAACATATGTTCAGTTATAACAACTTCTGTGTCTCATTCAGCAGTAGTCTCTGTATTCCAAGTATCTAATTAGAATAAAGAAAAAGCATCTATGATCCAAAAAGATTAAAGCAGAATAGGTTTGTCAGCAAAAGTAAGTACTTAAAAAAAAAAAAACAGGAAGAAAGACACTAAACATCCATGTTCACCAAGATACACACTTGTCTGTTATTTGTTCTTGCTCACATTTCCACTTTATTGGTCATGTACCCAATGACCTTTAGCATGTAACTCTCAGCTATTTTAAAGAAGGGTAGTTATTCTGCTCTCATCACAAATTCTCCAGATCAGCCATACCGTTGTTACGCATAAATTAGCCTGCAATGGGTGATCTGGCTCAATATTCATACTTCTTCCAAAACAGAGCAAATGAAAGCATTTATTTCTAAAAATGGCAAATCCATTTATTTTTTCCATATGAATATATTCATAACATAGACATATTTTCTTAGTGAATACTTTCCAGTTCCCATATATCTTATGCGAAGAATTGGTAAAATTCATAATTTACCTGCTGCAAAAAAGGGCAAAAGCTCAGGAAACAAAAGAAGCACACATTAGAGTGCATCTTATCAGTAGCACCAGTGTAACTTAATCAGTTTATGCAACGTACATTTTATTATTATTTGTCAATGTATATTTCACCTCTTTATACAGAAAAATGACTTGGGTGTCTATTGGCAAGTTCCTACAGAGACTTACATTTCAGAATGGCTGAGGACTGAAGAATGTTACAATTTGATATTTATGAAACAGAGCATTGAAGTTTTAGATTTCTGTTTTAGATGTTGGCTATCTAAATCTGAATACACTGCTTGCAGTGATTCAAGTATGTGAATACAGAAAAATTTCATTAAGTCTCTGTAGAACTTGTCTAACAAAATGTTGTTGTATTTGATTATTTACGGAGTCTTATATTTCACAGTTATTATGGTAATTCACAAATACTATTGTAATTATATGCTTATTACTGAAAAAGAGATTTACTGGGTTAACCATGGATTTAGTCCTAATAATAAATATAGCCTGATAAACATATGATTAGAATGCAGCTTCAAAAGAAAGACACAAGTAAAACCAGTATTTTTGACTAATGCAAGAATTATTTAAAATCTTCCAGAATTACCACTTGCTTTTGCATTAAAGCCTTTGACAGCAAAAAAGATTTATTTTGCTCTGTACTTGGCAAAGATTAACTAAACTGCAACTACCGACATGGCTTTATTCAATGTCTGAATTAAAGAATTGATTTACTGTCCTTCTTGGTATTGTCTACTCAATTGCCTTTTAAAGCAATAATTTAATATCAGGGCTACAAACAATACTGCAGAAATCTGAATTACTTTAAAGCCACTACCTCCCCAAAAAAAGTATTGCTCTCCCGCACCTACATCCCCTTCCACATACATATGCACCACCACAACAGAGGACGCGCTACACTATTTTGTGTTGAAGCCAAGTTTGCCTGATTTTAGTCAGCTAGACATGCCTTTAAATAACTGCAATACTAAACATATAAAAGAAAAATCAAAACTATGCATCTTGGACAAGCATCAAGAAACACTTAAGTACCACCAGTTTTAAAGACAAACATTGGCTTTAATGCATGCATAATGACTTAGCACATATGTTTAAGTGCTATCTGGAATAAAGACCCAGACTTAAAAGACTATCTAGCAAAACACACAAACTAAGGCAAATGTCTAAACATTAACAACTAGAAAGACTTAATTCAAGTATCAAATGGATAGATATATCAGTAATTTTGTAAGAGCCTATAATCATCAAAAGGAAAGATAAGACGAAACAGTCAAACACAAGAACAGTTAAGAAAATAATTTGGGGTTTGTTTCAATTTGGATTTAATTTGCTTTTAATTACCTAACATTTTACTGCATATAACGACGATATCTGACAATTTTTCTAAACAGTAACACTGTACAAGATCAGAGCATTCTGCTGACTATATACAACAGAACTACATATCTACATAGATAGCTACATATGTATCTCCTCCTTCAAGATGTAAAATAATCTTGAGATTCGTTGCAACCATAGAATCCACTAACTATAGAAGCACTTCCTCCAAAACATTAAATTCATTAAAATAGTTACACTTATCCATTAACATCAACATTCCTCAATTCTACAAACAAATTATACTACTATATATACGAGCACACATGTAAATGTATTTTACACAGATGTCCATACGCACACACACTTTTATCTGGGAGAAGTGCCTTTAGAATTCAAAACTCCTTGACACTATCTTCAAATTATGTAAGTTAAATAAACTCTGTAATTTGAATGGCATAAAAGGAGTGAGTTTTTTTTTCCTTGTCCATTTATTTTTTTGTCCAATTTCTTTGTCCATTGGCAAATTTCTTTTTGTATCAAGATCAGGACACCTCCACTATATTAAATGTCTTGTCATGTTCCTCAGAAGTTTGTAATTGTTTCAACAGAAGTATATATAGCTCTTTGCTTCCACAGTCAAGGTCTGTGGTACTCTAAAACGTGGAATACGAGAGGCTATAGGCTTCTTTTTAGATGTTCCTAAACTCAATACTTGCTTCAGGAGTGGAGTTTTATTATTTGTTCAATGGCAAGATTTCTTCATCCAATGTAAATTTTCAGGACAAGAGTAGTACATTTACACTACTATATTAAATATGCCTCAAAATGTCGGAAAGCATATAATGCTTCAAACATAGAATCATAGAATAGTTACGGTTGGAAAGGACATTAAGATCATCTAATTCCAACCCCCCTGCCATGGGCAGGGACACCTCACACCAAACTATGCCACCCAAGGCTCTGTCCAAACCGACCTTGAACATCTTGAACATAAGAGATATGTGAATCTTTACTTCATGAGTCATGGTCTACGGTATCCCAGACCATTGCCACACAATCCATTGGTCCTTTATGCTGTCTTTCAGAACATTAGATCTTCGAGTTTATCTCAAAAATAACATGGTCACATTCAAAGACAGTAATCTTGAGCCAGAAAATCTGGCAGTAGCTCAAAGTAGCCACAAGCACTTCATTCCTCAACAGCACAATTGCCCGTTGGCAGCAGCTTTCATATGACACTGCTCCTGCTGCTGAGCCATACCTATCACAGTTCTAGAACAAGCAGTCTGATCAGAGGTGAAATGAAAATAAAAGTGACCTACAGCAGCAAAAATCGTCTGTGGCAGCCACAGGTAACGCGCACAAAATACACCCAGTGTAATTCATGACCAGAAGCAGACTATGGCAAGAGTGTCACACACTGAAAGCAGAAGCATGACTTGAAACCCATTTACTACTCTACCTTTCTGAGCTGCAAACACTACAATTTAGAAATAGTTCAGAAACTGAACCCATAAATCTTGAGAATCAATTGTCAGCTTCTTTTGCCTCTCAAGGTAGCATGATTACAGTGGAAATTACTTGGTTTAGCTCACAATTTAAGAGCTGGATAGTTGAAGTGCTGCAGTGCCAAGTTTAGTATTTATATATGTTAAGTGTACAAAATGCAAATCTTTTTCCAGTTAAATAACTCAGTGATAAATTCTTTAACTCCACCAAACAAAAGAATATACCTGTTTAAAATACAGTGACTAAACCATAATAGTTACAGGATGGCATATAGACATTCTATAGTCTTTAATATTCCACAGGTAGTGAAAAGGAAAAACAAAAAACCCTTTCAAGGAAATACCAAGCAATTTAAAACATAACATGTCCTATAAATAGAAATGCTTGTGTAATTTACATAATGCTACTTCTAAATTATTAAGAAGTACAGTAAGAGCAAAGGTAGCACCTTTATTTCAAAATAATTTCAAGCATATTTTTCTGGGTTGAGATTTGCAGCCAAATCTAAGTCAAGGCACCTGCTCATGTGAAAATCATGTGTTTACTGAAACACTAATAAGTGCTCTTTCCACTCAATTTCCTGCGAGTTTAGCTTGCATTACAGATATATCTGAGAATCTCTAGTGTCTAACTAAAAGAAAAACAACCCCACCCAACCAAAAAAAAAACCCAATAAAAAAAAAACACAGCCACCCCCTCCAAAAAAACACAGGAGACTGGAACTTTTCTTTAGTATTAGTACTTTTTGCCTACTTCAGTATTAGCAGTTTTGCCTCACCTACAATTTGCTTGAACAGCTCTACAATAATAGCGACATATGCCCTTCTGCTTATACTTCAGAACTTCACTTCTCTTGGACATTTGCCCTTCAGAAGGTAAATGACCTTGACAGGGCATGACTCACCCTGTCCCTTGTTTAACTCCTAACCTAGCATGCAAACAGACTTGATGTGCATTTTACACATCTACACTGTAACCAAGATCATAAGGGTTATGAACCTCAATTGTGTTGCATGACTCAGTTGAAATTATCCAGGTTTTGTTGTTTTGGCCTTTTTTTTTTTTTTTTCCTTGTTCTTCTAAGTCACACCACCACCACTGCTGGCAAAATATGGAAGGCTTCCAGCCTACTTTGGTCTTTGTGACAAGCTCACTCCTTAGAACAACTTTCACAAGCTGTTACTTTTTATCCCTCCACAAAAATGCGCTTCAGCAGCAATCTGCCAGAAAATAAAATCTAGATGTCACCCATGGATTCTACAAGTCCTTTAAATGCTTTAATTCATGTAGTGCAGATTAATACTTTATATAAAGAAATACATCTGCTGTTGCATTATATAATCTCCAGCCACATGGTAGCAAGTTGCAGGGCTCAGTCTCTTGCTGAACATATTACTGCTGCTTCAGGCAAAGCTCTGCCTCACTTTAAAATTAAAATGGCGATTTGGGGACCAGACCATTCAAACAGAGATGACTTGATTCATGGTCCCTCATAGAACTGTTCAGCAGTAGAACTGATGACACTAAGAGCATACTGTGGATAAAACTCAAACAAGCGTAAACCCACTGAGGGGCAAAACAGAAGCCATTTAGAGGCATCAATTTGCTTTTTCTCCGTAAGTGTAGCGTTTTCCTCTCCGATTGCTACTAAAACCTTTCCAAACCTAATTGGTTTCAGATAATCTCAGGTAAAACCGGGGCTCCCCGTTATTCCCGCGGCAGGGGGAGGGAAGATGCTTCTCCCAGCCCAGATGACGCAAGGAGGCGGAATCTGCAGCGACTCGCGGCGGATCACGTACACACCGGCGGTGGGGAGGGAGCGCGGAGACACTGGTCCATACAGGCTTACACCGCCAGCGTGGACGCGCCGGGAAGCGAGGGGAGGAGAGGAGGCTGCCTGCGCCTGGGAAAGCGGGCAGAACGCCCCAGCCGCGGATGCAGGCTGGTCTCCGCATGTCCCCGAGTAGAAAGCTGGGGAACGCGGCCATTAACTACCGAGCCCAGACAAAAAAAGTAGAGAGGCTTCCCCATCCCCCCATTCTGTTCACAAACGCGACTAAGAGTGCCATTTCTTCTTTAAGTGAAAGTACTTTCGAGACACCCGGCAAAAAAATAGCAAAAAGAAAAAAATTGGTCATTTAAGGAAACAAGCTAAAAGGAATCATCACTAAACAACTCTCCTGGCGAAAGCAGAGCAAAAGTCCTCTCAAATAGCATGAAGTACCGCGTATTTGAAATCTTAATTAACTGAAACTTCAAGCTATTAACATATATGAGATTTTCTGGTAGAAAAGGGGAAACCAAAGTGTAGAAAAGCGACTTTATGACTAAGTATATCGGGATCAAGCCTCTTTCCTTTCTTCAACGTCTATAGGTCTTTTGTTCTTCCTGTCCTGTAGCAAGCACTGCCTCTATGTGTAACGAGATTTGAGGAGGTGAAGCACGTTTCCAACAGACTCCTACAGGGGTAGAGAGTACGCTACCAGCTGAGCGTTCTAAATCACTGGTAAGAACATAACTGTCCTCGTGCCAACATGAAGTGAAAAGCAGATGAGGAGAGGGCTGGCACTGCCCCAAAAGCGCAGCCAGCCTCCCACCGCCGTGCAGGGCAGCACGGCCTCCTCCCGCTCACATCAGCCGCTCGCTCTCCCTCCTCTCCCCTCCATCTCACGAGGAGTGAAGACATTTTGGTTATAAAAGTTATCGGACAGCTTCTGTCTTCTCCCCTATAAGGCAGCCTCAGAGGAAACGTGAGAGAGAGGAAGGATGAGGGTATGGTCGCAGCTCAGGCGCCCAGGCCGCGCAAAAGTAATTTATCTCTCAAATGTTCTTAGTTAGAGAGACAGCTGGAAGGCCAGCACGGGAAGAGGAACCCGAGGGTCACAGCAGTCTCGTGTGTCCCACTCCCCGACTCCCTCTCCATCCACCACCCCCACGTGCCCCTACCGGCGTGGCTTCCCGCCGCAGTCACGCCAAAGCAGCCCATGCTTCCTACTCCCTTCTCTCAGGCGCTGCTACCCCCAGCGGCTCCCTTCACCAGCCTCCCTCACACCATCCCCGAGGGTCTCTCCACCGTGCCTTCCCGCTGCCTCCATTCCCCACAGGATCCATGGTTTCTTCACCCTCCCCCTATCTTCTGCCTAAATTTCCGCGGCTCCTTCCCCTCGTCTTCCCCCCCGCGAATGGCATGAACAGCTACCTTGGGCATCACCGCCGCTGGTCAGCACCCCTATGGCTTTCCCGGTGCCCGAGAGGTTCTCGAAGAACTTCGGTTGGTGATCCATGGCGCTGCGGTGGCGGCACCAGCGGCCGAGACAGAGCGCTGTCGCTGAGGGAGCCCCTTAGCCGCAGGGGTCTGCCCTGCTAACCCGGCGTGCGCAGTCCGCCGGATCGAGTATCTAGCCTCTGCGGGAAGAGAAGCCGAAAAAAAGCGGTGTAGGTGCGTGTTTACAGACAGGCGCGTGAGGGGAGAGGGCGGCAGTGGGAAGCAGACAGGGGTAGGGAGCGAAGGCGAGAAGAGAGCGGGCAGAGACGCAGCCCTCACATCGCAGCCAGCCCGCCACCCGCCCGCCTCTTCCCCAACGTGCCCGCCACCGCTTCCTCTCCCCGCTCCCGCTGACAACCCAGCCCAGCACCACCCTCCGACACCCCTCCGGAGAGCGGCGGCTGACGGGCAAGCCAAGCCGCCAATGGAGAGGCGAGCTGCCGCGCCGAGCGGCGGCCGTTGCGGCGGGCGGGGCCATGCGGTCCCGGTCCGAGGGTGTTGGCAGGTGGGTGGGGGGTAACGCGCGTCTGACGGAGCGGTGGAGGGCTGGGCTGCAGGTGGGGGCGGGGGTCCCTGCGGCGCGCCTCTGAAGGCGCCTGAGGCAGGGGCGATGCGGGAACATGGCTGGCGCCTCGGCTGGCGGTAGCGATGGGGGTAGGGAGAGCTGTGAGCCGGAGTTAAGTCGTCCCCTCTGTCGTAGTGGCTGGGTTGTACCGCGTGTCTCCGTCGAGCGTGTGGGCTGCCC
>JAOEHX010046329.1:0-19944 GCA_025448015.1 Bolborhynchus lineola | reverse complement strand
CCGCCGCCGCGGGCTTGGTGGGCGCCGGGGGTGCGGGCGGCCCCGGGGCAGGGCAGCTGTGCTGCCTGCGGGAGGAGGGGGAGCGGTGCGGCCGCGCCGCCGGCAACGCCAGCTTCAGCAAGCGGATCCAGAAGAGCATCTCGCAGAAGAAGCTGAAGCTGGACATCGACAAAAGTGTGAGTTGTGGGCGCTGAGGAGACCCCAAGGACACCCCCTCTGTGGCCCGGCCCCGCATTGCGGGGAAGCCGCCCGGCGAGAAGTTGCTGCCCCGCAGGGCGAGCTGAGCCCTCCCGTGGCCCCGAGGGGGGTCAGTGTACCCCACGAGCGGTGGGGACACGGGTGCGATGCTCTGCGGGGTCAAAGCGGTTCGTCTGTACCGCGTTTTCCCGTCGGCAGCGTTACCAAGCTGGGGCTCGGGAAGAACATGCCGGGGTAAAGTCACGGCCGTTCTCCTTGGTTGTCTCCTGAGGGTTAATGAAGCAGCGCTGAAAACGGTGTCTTGGGGGAAGCTTTCATGCGATGGGGAGCAGATAATGGTCGGGGGAGCGAAGGAACCTTTGCTTCGGAGGTAATAGCGCGGGTTTAATTTCGGTTTCGTATTGGAAGCCGCTGCTGCAGCCGGGTGGAATCAGCGGGATGGGTTGCTGTTGGAGCTGGGGCTCACTGGCGGTGTTCTTTCAGTTGTTGAGAATTCCTGTTCCCCTAAGGCAGGTTATTACAGCATCTAATGGAAAGGTGAGGTGTGCTGCTTCTTCACCAGGGCACCTGCATGCTTGTTGGCTGGTCGGCACTGAGCAGCTCCATTTGCTGCTGACCCCTTCGTGACATTAAGTGACAGCTGTCAGCTCAAGATAGAAACAGGTCGCTTGCCAAGTGGAGAAATAGGTAGAGCACAGCAGCCTGTCAAAGAGTACAGAAGGAATTTCTCAGAAGCAGCTCAGTTAATGGAGTTCTGCTTTTCTTACCTGATCTTTGAAGATTATGAAAATAAGAAACAAAAAGGTGAAGTTTCGTGTCGGAGTCTTTGGCAGCTTCCCTGCTTGGCTGCGTCTCTTTCTGACAGCCGGAATACATCGCATCATGGGAGGAGAGTGACTCAATTCGAAATACAGTCTTATTAAAACCCAGATTATTTGTCCTGGTTGTAGTCCTCAGCAGATTTGTCTAGTGGAATAGTAATCTCTTTCACTCTAGGAATGATTTGTTGTTGACAGATGTAGGCTTTAGAAATAACGAGGAAATCAGACTAGTAACTCAAAATGAAGGGAACGTGTGATGCTGGCTACATAAAGTGATTTCAAATGTCGGGGGTCTGTGGCTTTTGCTTGACAGGTACCAAGTAATTTTGATCATTTGTGGTTCTTGGTTTTCTCTATGCTAAGTTTAGTGAGATAACGTTTGTTAAACGGGGGGGTTCCATGCCAGGATAAGCTGTTGGAGGCATTTTCTTTTGGTTTGCTTGTTTGAATTGGGGTAATTACCTAACTTCTCTTTGGTCTAGGTTTTAAAACACTTGCATTAATAATCTTCTATATTATTCAAATCAGAATGTTCAGAAGCGTAGGCCAGAATAATGTTTTTCTTGGTAGTTACCTGATAGTAAGTCCTGAAGCAAATGGTCTTCCTCGGCACAATTACCTGGGGTTTTTTCCTGACATACAATTGCAGCCATAAAAAAGAAATATATTATCTGCAGAGATTCAGCTGGTGCTCTCCAGTCCTTCATTTTCCTTGCTTTTCATCTTTGTAATGTAAATTACCTCTAACTCAAGAGGACGATATCAGGCCTGGGCTTTAAGATTAGGAATTACTTACCGCATGAGGCAGGCAGTCATGCCAGTCACCTCTAATGCTGCTGTGGAAGTGGCTGCTGTTGAATGCTGTTCTGCAGTACCCGGTTTGATTGCTTTTTCACCACTTCTGGTTCTTAGGTGAGGCATCTGTATATTTGTGATTTTCACAAGAACTTCATCCAGAGTGTCCGAAACAAAAGAAAGAGGAAGACAAGTGATGATGGGGGTGACTCTCCTGAGCATGAAACGGATGTCCCGGAGGTTAGTAGGTGCCCAGTGGGTGCAGGCTGCTTTCGAGCATGTTGAAGTTTCTCATGGATGTTTTCATGTATCAGAAAACACTGACATTTTAAATCGCAGCTCCCCTGAAGCTGCTGTGGAGTTGCTCTCACTTTTCAGGGATACTTTTGTTCTGATGTGTGAAAATGTCCCAGTTTTGTTCTTCATTCCTGTGTGAGGTCTTTGCTCATTTGTTCTCTATAAAAGGAGGTGTAATAATGTAACTGCACAGCTTCATTTGTGTACTGCTTCCAAACAGAGCTGTTAAAACGATACTGGATGCTAGTTCTTACTTAAAAGTTGCAGAACTCTAGAATAACCTCTTTTCTGTGCCACTGTGTGTTCTACTTGCTTCGGTGATGTTTCTGGTACTGCTGACATTGCAGAAAGTTGTGCAGAGATGATGTTCGGAGTTCTGTCCACCTCAGCAGAGCCCTCTGCTGGAAATGCCACCTTTACTGCCAAAAAGCAGTTTAATTCTGGGGGGAAGCCACCGAGAATTGCCTTGCAGCAGAGCTCTGCCTTGACTGCAAAGCTCTGTCCGCGCACCTCTGGTGTGGAAGTGTTGAAGGAATAGCAAGTTTTTGGTTTGTGTATTTTTTTAAGGATACCTGGTTTTTGTTGTACCTGTTTGCATTTCCATTCTAAAAGGTTCTTCATCAAACCTTTCCTATACAGGCTTTATGTTAGTTGCCAGGATGATTGGTGAAGACCTAAAAACGTTAGTGCTTTGGAGCGTGCAGCGTATTTGGTGGTTAAAAACTGAGGGATGCACGTCACCTAACTGATCAGGGAGCTCTGCACTGTGTCAGCTTTAATGTCATTTTCTTCTTGGTTTTCAGCAGAGATTCCTTTTGTCTTTGAAGCATGGCATTTTCCACATGATTTTCGTTTTCCTTCCTGCAGCCTCCCCCAGCTTTGCTTTTAAACTGTGCATTTCCCATTTAAGTATTTGAATTTCATTTCTTCCCTGTCTCTGCACTCTGTTTTATGTCAGAAGTCATTTGTTCAGTGCCTGCTAAATTGATATTTCATGTGTGAGCTTTTTCAACCTTGTGGGAACAAAAAGTTCCTCTCTGCTTGGAGGTTGCAGAGGTGTAATTGAGAGCAGAAATTGGCCAGCAATTCTGTTGACAGCATGTGAACCAGAACAGAATTTTCTATTTCCCTGGGGCTGTTTTGGTCCTTCAACATTAACAGATACAAAATATACTTGGATTTGTCAGTAAGGCAAGCTGATGTGGCGCTGAATGCAGGCAGGGGAGAGTCCTGTTGAGGAAGGAAGCATTATTTTTAGATACCTCAATATTTCTGCCTGATAACAAGCAAAAGGTGGTGCTCATCCCCTCTTCTCTGCATCACTTCCAGGTTGACTTGTTCCAGCTCCAGGTGAACACCCTGCGACGTTACAAGAGACATTATAAGTTGCAGACTAGGCCTGGACTCAACAAGGCTCAGCTGGCAGAAGTAAGTGATGACAGAGATAGTATTATCTTTATTATTAAAACACTTTTTATCTCCTCTGCTCATGTGCTTATTTTGTGGACACCAATACCTGTAGCGACTCTCACTAGTGCATACTGTGCCCGTGGAAGGTTTCAGGAGATGACACCAACAGAAAGCTGTGCACTTGCTTTCACCTGAGACAGTCGTGGAAGACGTGGAAGTTGGCTCTTGAAAGCATATTTTAGTAACTTGCTGTTATCTGCTTCCTTTCCTTCCTTGTTCATAGGCACAGCCTTTTACCTTTAGGGTGCAGAAACAACCTTGTTTCCAGTGGCTGGGTATTAGCTGAAGATGGCTGTTCGACTGAAACTCAGACTTCCACACTACTAGTCAACCCCTGTTAGTTTTTCTTTCCTCACAGGCACTTGAGCTGGTTGGGATTGCTTATTATTAAAGGCAAAATCTCTGACCATGACTTCAGATTCCTTATTTCCTCCCTTGTCCTGATGTCTTATGATTCTGTATTAACTCAGTAAAAGGCTCTTTCCTTAAGGGCCTCTACTGCTGCTTTCTCACCATATGGGGTACTACTTAAGAAAGAACTCTCTGTATCTCTGTTATTTGAGCTAGTTGTGCTTGCTGTGCATCTGCTCTGCTCTCTTTCCTGACTTGATCTGAAGGTATTCAGTGGGAAAAGTCTTCTCTAAACTGTAAAATTGAAAAATCTGTAAGAGTTACTGAGTGGTAACAAGGTTGATTTTGTAAGCTGAGGCTGTCACAACTGCCTGAAACTGTTTTGCTTTAAAGACAAAAGCCAGCAGACTGAAAAAGACAGCAAGATGCTGTCTTGCTCTCTTTCAAAGTCAGCTAGGGCATGAATATACAGAATATAGAGAACGTGCAATGTAGTGCATGTAGGAGTAAGTTAAGTGAAGCAGGGTGGGTGTATGTCCTCAGTAGCAGTTCCGATTTGTCATGTTCTACCTAACCAGTTCATTGTCTCTCAGCTACCTCCTGCCATGAAGGACTACTTACTTAGGCAATTTACCATGAATGTGCCCAGGAGTTAAACAAATAAAACTACTGTGCAAGCAGAAAATAAAGGGAGCCTAACTTCGAGTTGTCACACACTTCCCAGATTTCCTGTGAAGTCTGAGCAGCTTTGACCCTACGCTGGATCCTCGTCCAGCTCCCATGCTTGAATCACTGCTGCCTGAGGCTCTTAGACTCCTGCTGCTACCCCACCGTAAGGAAAACTCAAACTTCCATAAATCTTCTTGGAGTGACTTATTGCTCAGCCTGCATCAAAATCCAGTTCTGGAGCTGTGTTGGGTATCAAAAAAGAGCTTCTTCCATATGAGAAGCAAAGCTCCATGCTTTCTACATTCATTTTCTGAGGAAAAAGCAGGGTTCATGCCAGTGCCAGAGAGGGGTAGCCCTACCCAAATCCTAACCCTCCCCTTGCAAATCCTCTGGTGTTCCTCTCAGTGAAAACTTATCCAGTGCATTTTCCTTTGGACTCTAAAACTTTGCTGCATCTTGTTGACACATTAAAGTGTTTGAGTATTTCTGACACTCTCCTTTAGAATACTGAGCTGCAGGGAGAACTTGCTCTCCGGATAATCTCAGCACGAAATGTCACTTAGGAGAGGCCATGCTGCTTGGCAGGAGGACGTTCTGGCTTCCAAATTTCATTTGTAGGTTGGCAAGAAATACTGCTGACATAGCAAAACTCTGCTGTGTTCATAGGCACATTCCAGCTGTAAAGAGAGAGAGGTAAATGAGGACTGACAGTTTGAATTGGTGCATGTTTGACTAAAAGTATATTACACTCAGTGGCCATAAAATTGGTTTTGGAAAGCAAAGAGAAACCCTGTTCTGATTCTTTCTGCTTTTTAATGTCAGACTTTCTGTCTTTTTCCGTGTTGTCCTTCCAGACTGTCAGTCGTCACTTCAGGAATATTCCTGTGAATGAGAAAGAGACGCTTGCATATTTCATCTATATGGTGAAGAACAACAAGAGCAGGCTGGACCAGAAATCGGAAGGTAGCAAGCAACTAGACTGAAGATGAACAAGACTCGGGATAAGAAAGACCTTGAAGGAACAGATGGTATTGTGCATTTTAGGTATATAAAAACTGCTGAAGTATATTGTAAATTTTTTTTAAAATGCAGTAATTCTGGATGACAGAGAAAGCTATAGACATTGTTATCAGGAGTATTGGGAAACATGTGCCCAGCATGTTTCTGAAGACTTCGTCCCCTTGTTTCAAAGTTGCATTGGAATAGAGAAATAAGGATAATGCAGAAACCAAGTAAACCCATAGGACTGTGGAGTTTGTCAACTCGGTGTTCTAAACCATTTCTGGAAATCTGCATCTCAGTGCAATTCAGATCACGGATGGCATTTTCTCACTGAATTCAGACTGCATCACAAGCCACCACTGCAGTTTGTCTTGGCCAAGGACTGGAACAGCGACAGAGATTAAATCCATTATTGAGGTGCATGGGCCGGAAGTTTGCCTGAAGCTTGCTCCCCACCTACACATGCTCTGTCCTGCCTTGAGTCAGTGCTTCAAGTCCCAGTCTTCTACAGGTGCTCCAGCTCACCAAATCTGCTCCCGTGAACTCTGCTTCACTCGTCTGAAATTGATTCATTTTTCTTTACCCATCCTTCCTCCCAACCGCTTCTGACATGGATGCCAAACAGCTCTCTGCGATCTCCTTTTCTAATTTCTTTTATTTCAGAACTCACTAATTAGTTGTCTGTAAGCATTTAAAAACTTCTGCGTTTCCTCAGAATGTGGTATTAAGGCAAATACAGCTTATCTGCTGGGTCTGGTCATGTTGGTAGAAATGCTCATTTAATTCACTTATGCGTATTTCCTTTGTATTCAAGGCTCAGTGATGGTAGGTGAAACAGGGACATCTGTCTCATAATCTCTGTGTCAGATCACGTGTCAGTCACAAACAGATTTTATACTGAAGATGCTCTTCAGCGGGTGTCACAGAGCTGCTGTCGATCAGTGGGCTCAGCAGTTTCTTTTGGTGAGAGCAGACTTATGCTGATGGCTGTAGTACCATAACTGGGAGAGTGACCTGAGTGGAGCATGACACATTTCATCTGTCTTTGCAATGGGCAAGAAGTATCAAAGCACTTGCCTTTTATGAGCATCACTTGTGCTTTCCTAAGAGCTGTGTGAGTGGAGGATGCTGGTGCTCTGTAACTGGGTGCTGTAGGAGGAGATCGCTCTGATCTTGTTATTTAAAGCCAAGGTGTCCTTACAAATAATGCAGTGGTTATTTTGGCAAAAGGAGCTTATAGAAGTGTTGGTTGTGACTGACTGTTCTCCAGTGACCTCAAATCTCTTCAAGGGGATGTCATCATTTAAACCACCACTCTTTTTTTGCTGTTTTGATGTCTCCATTCTGTTACAAGATGCCAAGACTCCACATAGAGAGTGTGTTCTCAACAAGCCTTAAGCAACAAACTGAATAGTAGAGAACTCTGGCTAACGTTTTCTCACTGGCAGGTTTTACTATTCCAAAACTGGATGAAGCTTTGTTGAAGAGCTAAATACACTTCATGATCCCAGCTCAGTGCTGCTTCGGAAGGGATGAGAGGTTCACATAGTGAAGCTCTTGGTGAGGCTTTCCCAGGGTCTCTTCAAAATTCAAGTCATAATTTAAAGCAGGCTGTTCACATCAGCTCTGAAGTGTTTGCTAATACTCCAAAAATGGGTTCAACAAACTTTGACGTGTCTCAGTCCTGTGTCATAGGCAGAAATACTCTGTTACGATGCACGTCCCATTTGTGAAGTTTTGGGGAGTGTGTTTCAGCATTTCCTTGTTCAATCCAGTATGGATTTTAAGATCATCAGACAAGAGAGAGGTTCAAGGAATGAGGAGAGAATGTCTTGTGTTGGCATTTCATGAATGTTTAAGAAGTTCCTAATTACTGGTCCTTTCCTTATTGAAAGGGTGGAGTAATTCCCACATCAGTCACCATGATCTGGCTTCTCTCATTCAGGACAGATAGCTAAGAGGATACCCTCTGATTGCATGGGTAATCCTCAAAGTGTTCATGTAATCAGAGGGTATTACTAAGGGAAAATGAGTTTCTGAGGTGAGAAGGTTATGCCTCATTGTAACTTCTAGACCAAAACTGTAAAAAAATGTAGTTTGTTTGGGATTTACCTTCTTTTTTTGTTGTATTTTGTTTTGTTTTATTCCTAAGAGTAAATAAATCTGTTGGGGTGTTTTAGCAGCCAGCAGCAAAATGATTCTTTTCAAGGAAATACGGTGGCAGGTTCCATCTGTTCAGGTGTATTCACTGGAATGCTTTTGTGCGGAGGTGGTATCCAGGAAACTTATTTTTATTTTCCTTAAAATAGTCAATTGATGTGAAACGTGATCCTATTGGGTCACTCTTAAAGCAATTATACCTTTTTTTGGAAGAAGAAGGAAATTCTTAATGTAGTGTGATGATGAAGAGATGTTTACCAGCCATTAGCAGTTGTTTATAAGGTGAGAAGCTTGGAGGCAAGACACCAAAGAAACAGAAGAATCTTTGGCTGTCAGACCCCATGGCCTTATAAACCCTTGCAAATGCCTTATTACCGTGTTCTCAACTGAGCTGAACGCCTTGAGCAAAAAGAAGCTGATGTCTTGTTGGAAGGGTTAGCCACTCAATGGCTCCCATGCTATAAACTGAAATCACACATCAATTCAGTAGCAATATCCATGTTCAGGGTGCCTGTGATTCTTGAAAAGCATTTAGTGTCTAATAACCAGAAAACGTAACAATGCAATTGTCGTTCTGTATGAAACCATGCTGTGTATTTGATTCCTTATGCTGCATGCCAATTAAACAACAAAAGACTTTGCAATTTCTTTTTGGTTTAAACTTCAAAGTAAATGTGTTTGAACCTCACATTTGTGAAGCCATGAGGTGGGACGTTTGCTCAGCACTTTTAGACGTGACTTGTTGGAAAGGTGGAAGACCCAAATGGCTTTGGCTGGTATGATGAGTTTGGTTTTCCTTTTACATTTTTGCTTTTCACAGATGGGCCTTAAATTCTGTCTAGCTTTGAACCATGGAGCACAAGCCTTGGGGGCATGGAGGATGACCAGATGGCATCTTCCATTTCTAATAGTGGAAGCTTATTTCTTACAAGCCTGCATAGGTGACATTCACCCTGGGGCAGAGGAATCGTCTTTGAAGCTCTCCAGCCGTTATAGAGCCTAATTCCATTACATTGCCTAATTCAATTCTCATTGAAGAGTTGCATTAACTTCCTTAGACTTCTGAATAGATCCAAAGCCAGTAGTATGAGATCCAAATATGGCAGAAACATCTCTTCTGGGTTAATTCCATCCTGTATGCTGACCCTCTGCTCACTTTAAGGGAAGAAGAAGAAGAAATCATTGCTGGTAGTTATCGGCTTGAGCTCAACTCGAGGGAGTTGGAAGCATGTGAAGACTCGAGTCGGTGGCAATCTGATGGCTGAAAAGTGCAATTCTGTCCAAGGAGGCTGTGTTAGAATGCAGGGCCTGAGTTTCTGTATCTCAAAGAATGTTGTGTAACATGAAGTGAGCAATGGCATTAAAAGTTAATGTTTCCTTTGCCAGGCACTTTAGATGCTCAAGCCTGAGAGAAGCAGAGCAGACAGGTTCGTACCTCTTGTCCCCAGTGCTCTCGTGTCCTGGTTTTCCTTAGTAATGTGGCTGTAAATCACTAGATGCCCTGGTGTGCAAGACTTGACCACAACATAGCAAGTCTGGCATTTCAAGTTAGTTTGAAGTGCAGGCTGGATTCAGAGAGGCTTTAAAAACAAGAGCCGCAGTAACCCAGTGAGTGTGTACTTTCAAGGGGGTTATGTTGGCGCAGAGATGAAACAGGACGTGGCCCACAGAGACAACAGCAAGCGTGGAGGAGGATTTGTTCAGTGTTAGCTCTTGTAATGGATGTCCTATGAGAGGGGAAGAAGGGGGGAGCTGCGCACTTTACATCTTTTGGTTGAGCCAAATGTAAATACCAAGGGGAGAGCTTCAGCAGTAACTGCAGTTGGAGGGGGGAGAAGTGGTCTGCTGAGGGACTGTTTATTTAAGTGTGCAGGTCATTCACTTCCCTAGAGCACTAGAGTCACTTTGCCTCTACAGTTTAAACGAGTGGGCAATACAAGGGGGCCTCCTGTACAAAAGGAGTCCTTGTACTGCCCCAAGTATTGAGTGAAGAGCCCTAAAGGTGAAGGAATGTTATTGATGCCTCGCTCCTCTTGTCGCTGCTGCCCTTTAACCATCTCTAGCTTATCAAGTCAGGGAGTTCTTATGTTCCACTTTCAAAGTGCAAGTGAACTGTTAGGATGTAAGGTACTCCTTGCGCTTTTCACAGCTATCCCCGGTCTCGTGGGCTGAACTCCTGGGGAACACATCTGTTTGGAATGAATTGAAGTGTGGGGAAAGGGGGCAGCTCCTGCCTTAAACCTGAGCTTCCCTTGCAAGCGACTCTGCAGCCACCGTGTGCATTAGGAGGCTCAAGGAGCCCCTTAGCTGAGCCCAAACAGGGCTGAGTTTACTCCACAGCTGGGTGCAAGGGACGTGAATAGCAAGTAACCTGCAGCACGGCTTGAAGTCTTTCCGCAGGCTTACCAGGAGAGAAAAACTGTGTTCCCTCTTCTGTTTCTGGCCTCCATGTGTTGTGCCGATCTTATGCCAAATGTTTTGGACACCTTGTATTTTTAACTGTAATATAGTTGTGTATTGTTAAAGCAACTTAGTAACTTAGAGCAAAAACTGTAGAGCCCATTTCTCTGAGGTGTAGGAGATGTCCTGCTTCCACTGTGTATGAGACTTTAACTCTGTACTGTCTGACAAAGATACAATGCTGAATTTCACTTTAATAAATGATCTATCTAGCAACGAGGCTGCATTCCCTTCTGTTTGCCTTCCTGCCCTTACCACTTTCAGCTCGGAGCCGCGGAGTTCTGCTTTGCATGACCTTTTGTGCCAGGCTCTTCTCATTCGCTGTCATTTCCCACCAAACAGAGGGGAGCAGCACTGCTGAGTAGGGGGTGTTGGGTGATGGGGTATTTTGTGACAGACCTGTGTGGGTTGTGCAGATGTAAATCATGGAGACATTGAATGCCACAGTGAGACAACTTGCAAGAAAGAAGGAGGTGGTTGGAGAGCCGTGTGAGCTGGATTTTGGGGTGTTGGGCTTTTCTGGGCTGGGGATTTTCCCCCCTGTATTATGAACAGTCCAATGCAGCATCTTATTTGATCGATGTCTCCTAATGAATACTCTTCAGTTCAACCCTGTGCTTCTGCTTACAGCAAGTACACGCTTGGCTATGTCTCCTGCATGACTGCTCGCTCCTGTTGTCCAGAGTTGAAGCTGCATCCCAGCTGGTGAGGTGGGTTGTACTCCAGAGTGATGCTGTCATGTGGCATTCCAATGTTCAACCCATTGTCTGCATGATCCTGTTCTGTGTAGTGCTGTTCCATTTCTTTTCCCCATATTGCTCTCCTCCTGACTCAGCCTTACAGGCAAAGAGGCAGTGAGGAAGTGACTGATGCCAGAAACAGGGGCTTGAATGCTTGTTCTCCTGAACCCTGCCATGGAATTTCCTAAGGCTCTGCTGGCACTGCCTGAGGCATCCTTTAGCACTGGTTTTTTAGCCAGGAAAGAGGTTGTGGTGTAGCTTTTCAGGCTCTTGGGTCTCACAAAGGAGGATGTAGGTGCTGTCCTACAACCAACTGAGCTGTCTCCTCATCGTTGTTCAATTCACAGCAAGGGACACGTTGTCCTCTGGGAGGAGGTTGCCAGCTTGCATTGTGGCTGTGTCATTACTTCCAGCCATGCAGAACATGCCTATTGATCCTGCCAGTGCTGCAGGCAGGAGGCACTTGTTCCCCTGCCCTCCATCCCAGGGCATGTGATAGCAAAGGAGTGGGGACTGCAGGGAAGAGACCTTAGAGAGCTGAACTGAACTGTGTTGGTGCTTTAGTCTGCTGGGAGAAACAACCAGTGATCAGCAGTTACGTTTGAGTCTGATACTCTCTTAGCTAATGGCTGACCTTGACGTGTTGGAGACCTGGGGGAGACTGAGCTGGCACATCGGGAGCAATCCCAATGTCCTCAGTGGCTGTGTTTATGGACTTGTCTGGAGGCCTTTGCAATGAACTAGGATCTTTCTGTGCAAGGCAACGTGCTGCTGCTCTGCAGTGTTGTGCGTGTCTCTGGGAGCTCTCAGCTGAAGGTCGGACCAGAGGGGACACAGAAGCATGGAGCAAGTGTGGATCACTCACAGGGCATCCCCTGTGTGTTATCATGCTTCTTGAGGAGGTACAGGGAAAAGCCTTCAGGAAAGGGCAGCATAACCCAGTGGAAGAGGAAAAGCCCTGTCATTTGCATTGCCAAACTGGTGAACATGGGCTCTTCTGCCAGCACAGCAAGGAGGTGTCCTCCCTGGGGAAAAAGGGCAGAAGGGCTGCAGGAGGAGAGCTCTAAGCAGCAACCTATTATGCAGACACCTCTTTAGCATGAGAGAGTATAATGGGAGCTCTGGTGATACAAATACACCCTGCCAGCTAATCTGTTCTTTCTGAAGACCAATGAATAATGCTGCTTAACCTCATGCCAAGAAACCCGCGGAAGATTTCAATCCCAAACCCAAGGAGGAATCTGCTCAGCCTTTAGCAAAATTCACACCGAGACCCCGAGCATCCCGACCGATGTAACGGGCCTGCGATGGGCACCGCTGCGCTCCGAGCCGCCGTGCGAGGGCAGTGTTAGCTCAGACACCAGCGCTGGGTGCTCGGCCGCAGTGCCTCGGAGCCCAGCGCAGAGCGGGGGGACCAGGTATCCCTGCGTCCCACCCCGAGCTGCCTCCTCGGCAGGAGCTGGCTGTGCCTGTCGGATGCCAGCGGCGGGACTGGGCTGCAGTGGGGTGTGGAGATCATAAACCCGGTTTGTTTGGGGCTGGTTGCGGGGTTTTGTTTCCCCGGGTCGGACACTGAAATTGAACGCGTCCGATTCTCGGCGTGAGCCGTCCCGCGGCCTCCCTGCAGCGCTGATGGAAACCGGGCTTCGGCTCCGCGCTCCCAGCAGAAAGGGCAGCGCAGAGGACTTGGGAACAATGTGAATGTGGATTTAACGGGTTTATGGTGTAGGGGCGTGGCTGAGCGTGCAGGGGAGAGCCCGACCGCTTTTTTCTTTCTTACTTGGTTTCCCCTGTATCCAATAAGGGATAACTGCATGGCTCTGCCAGCACTCAGTCTCGCTTTGCCAGGAGCTGGAGCCCATTTCACATCTCTTATCCCTGTATGCTTGTTCCTTAAGTACCCCAAAGCCCCCTAAACTGCTTTTACCTCGTTGTTTTTGGAACACTCTCCAAGACCTGTTCCCTTTCTGTGTTGCAGGAAGTACTCCATGATCCCTTCAGCATCCTCATCAAGGAGCACCGTGGTGCCATGGGGAAGCCCAGAGGCTGTGAGATAGGGGAAAAGGGAAGTGTTGAGTAGGTGAGATGGCTCTGGTGCTTCTCCGACCTCCATATGGGACAGGGACCAGAGAGCACCGTGATGGGCACTCCATCAGCGAGCGAACTCACCCAGGTTGTGATCACAAAGCAGAGAGGAGGTTCTGAGTCCAAGAGGTGTGCGAGCAGCGCCTGCATCTCTTTCTGGTCTCAAGGTGAGTGGAGGAGGGAGTTTGAAGGCTGACGCCAGCTCTATACATTAGGTCAGACTCGTACCTCCTTCCAGCTCCTCAGTTCAGGATGAGCTGCTGGCCGAGCAGTTAAACCAGCCTGCTCTGATCCCGCATCCCCCCCGGCTGCTCCTGCGGGTCACTTACAGGCCATGAGAACTTTGTCAAGGTAGCTGCAGTCTAAGGGGGGGAAAAAACCCTTTTCCACTCAATTCCTCACTTTCAGCCGCTGGTGACGCCATAAATTCCCTGCTTCTCTGGTTACTGTAGAGCCTTTCAGGGTGGTCAGGACCTGAATTTCTCACCCAAAAGAACAAGCAGGGAAAAGGGAAACTTTGCAAGCAAAGACCTTCCCTCCTGCAGGGATTCGTTGTGAGGAGTCAGTGGGCTCACAGTGTGAGCTCTTGCTCTGCAGCCGCTCAGCTCTGGTCTCTTGGTAACTTGCTCTCACCAGTGAATATCCTCCTCCCAGCTCTGCCTGGCTCCTTGGCCCCTCTGACCTGCAGGCTCTCAGGTTTGCTATTGCATTTCAGCTTTGGGGTAACCAGGAGAGGCAGAGCTCATCCAGCATCACACATCGTGGAGATGGCACAGAGTCCTGCTGAGCAAAGGGCCCACCTGGTTTTACCCACTGTCCTGAGCTGTAGAGCACTGATCCTTCTCCTGATAGCCCCAACTCCATCCTGAACTTGAAATGCATCTGCTGCATAGGACACCAGTGGGCTGCTGTGCCACCCCACACCATCCAGCTTCACGTAAGGGCTCTGCTGTGCTGAGATGTCAGGGAGATCAGCAGGCAGACGGCAGCAAAATGTCATTGCAGCCAGAGAAGATGCTTGCTGATGGGATTGCTCCACCACTGAGGACGACACGGATGGGTCATTCTGCAGAAAGCCATGGTGAGCACCTCTGCTAACCCCACACCAAGTACTTGTGCGAGGAATAAACACTCACTTCTCCCAACACCCTGCACTGAGGAAAAGGCCTTCCAGTGCTAACAGCCAAAAGCAGGGGCAGCCACAGTGTGAAAACTCAGAGAGTTTGGATATGGTTTAAAAGTAATAGAAAAGAAAGGGGAAGAACAAGTTGGAGGCTTCACCTCCCTGCTGCTTCTGGTCTTCCCATGCTTGGACATCATGTCTACAGCTACAGACTGGAAATTCGTCTTCTCTTTCGATGAGCCTCCGGATTCCATGGCTCAGAAGCACGGAGATTCGAGGAAGAGCTATTGCATGCCATGAGCCAGAAAATCCTCCCCACCAGAGCGGTGTTCCCAGGAGACAGCCTGGCCTGGGAGCCAGCGCCTGGGCTGAGAGGCTCCGGGTGTTGGGAGAGGATCAAAAAGCTCCCCTGGCAGTAAATCTTTCCCCTGCCATGGTCCTCGCTGGGGTTTGTGGCCGTTCCTCCGAGGTCGGCCCCGGGTCAGGGTTTCTCCCGTCTCCTTAACCCCCAAACCTGGAGATTTTTGCCTTATCTTTGACGCCATCTTGACACCGAAAACAAATTATGGCCCAATTACCCCTGCTGAGCGGGGCTGGGGCTACCTTAAATGGCCAGAACCATCAGGCGCTTCCTTAAGAGGGGGTAATTAGAGTGGGGGGGTACCTTTGGCATGGGACTGCCCTTGTCCCCCCCTGCTTGCCATGGCAGGAGGGTCATCCCATCCATCCCCATCCCATCCCATGCAACCTGCTCACTCTGGCCCAGCCATGCTGCACCCCTGGGCTCCAGCGGGGCCAAAGCAGAGTCCAGGCAGTGTGCAGGGGTTCCCCCACCCCAGTGCCTCCCCCAGCCCCAAGTCACTGGCCAGAGAGGACGGTGATGGGAGGCAGCAGCCCTGGCCCTGGCCATGACCTTCACGTCTGGGGACCTCTCATCCGGAGCAGGGACATTTCCCTGCTCAGCCCAAGGAAGCAGCAAACGGCAGCATCAAGGCCATTCTGCTGTAACAGCCGACATGAAACACTGAACATGTCTTTTTCTTCCCTTATTCCAGCGACATTAAAGCTGTGTGCGGGTGTTTCTTGCCTGGGTTCTGCCCTGGAGACAGCCGTTTTGGGAGCCAACGTGCACTGAGCTGGGCCCCCGCCTGTGCTCATCTGGGATCTGCTGCTCCAGCCCCTCTGCTCATGGAAAGTGTGTGCAGAGCCAGGTATCTTCCAGGATCCATCCCAAGCAGCAGGGAAGTGGAGGTGTGCAGCGATACGGGACACCCTCCTGGCCCTGCAGCTTTGCTCCAGGTACCCTCTGAGTGGGTGATTGGGGCTGGGTGTTTCTTTCCCTTTTTTCTCTTTTTTTATCTTTTTTTCTTCTTTTTTGGCAGATTGGTATTTTATTTGGCTCCATGCTGTCTACCGAGCTGTCCAGTGTAACCCTTCCCTTGCTGCTCCCGAGATAAGAATAGGCTCCCCCGAGATCAGATAAACAGGCCCATAAATACCTACAACAACAAGAAGCATGGACTGGGCTTGGCAGGATGGGAGGGGAGAAAAAAAAGGGGGAAAAAGCCATTTCTTTGCACGTAAACCCCAGGGGTGGGAAGAGCCCGTTGGCCAAGCAAAGCAGCAGGGTTCCCCCCGTGGACCCTCACAGCTGGATTCCAGTGGCACGGGACACGGCACGGCACGTATGATGCTGCCCCGGGGCCAAGCGATCGCTGTGTGCGTGTGCTTCTATCCAGGCAACTGCAGATTGAATCCTGCGTGCCGGGAGCGAGCTGCTTCCCGATGGCATCAAGTTCACGGCAGGGTCGAGCTGTAGCTGTGTGCTGAGCCACCTCCCCTGGTGATGAGTGAAGCATTCAGATGGCCAAAACCTCTAAGCTGGTGCTCAAACTGCACTTCTTCCACTCCGGATTGATGCAGCCAGTCCCGGGAGCCCTGCTCCTGCCTGCCGGGATGCTGCTGGGATGCAGCTCCCAACTACATGGGTTGCTGCCTGAGGAAGAGAAGCTGTCCCTGTGCACGGCTCCCACCTCCCTGCAGCTCCTTTCCCTTTGGGGTGAAGGGGTGACCCATCCCAAGCTGCTGCACTCAGCATCAAACCCCTTCCCAGCCCCGGAGATGAGGCAGGGATGGAGCTTCCTGCTTGCAGATATACTGGTTCTCAATCATGGGGGTTTGGGAGCGGCGAAGCCCAGGGAACAGGAATTGTTCAGTGCTCTTTTTCACCCATCCTACCCCAAAACGCTGAACCAGTGTTTTGCAGGAAAATGCCCTTGCTGGGCAGGGAAACCCTCTGCAGTTGGAAACAGAGAGTGTTTTCCCTTCCAAAATCAGCAGGGAGGCTGGCGTGGACTTTCCCAGAGGTTTGCCAGCAGGTACCACCACCAGAAGCTGGTGATAGGAAGAGCAGCAGGCAATGGATGCAGGCAGAGCACCGCTTGGATTGGCAGGGTGTCCCTTTTCCAGAAGGAAAACTCATAGGGAAAAAGCACCCAAGGTTCTTGGCGAGGTAGAGGAGGGTCTGCGACTGCGAACCATGTCTGTGGTGTTCGGGGACTGAGGACACCGACTCCTGTGCAGAACCCCCAGCCCCGTGCAGCTGAGCCATTCTAGGTCTCCCTGTTAAGCCTTTCTCTTATCTGATGAGAGCAGCCCCAACCGATGCTGTACAGATGCAGGGATACAGCACATGTAACCAGGATTGGCGCTAAGCATTTTACAGTGTGCTAGATTAGTGTTGGCGATGGCTTGTGAGCCTTCCCGTAAAACTGCAGCACTTTCAGGCACCATGAAACCCAGCCACAAAATAGGATATTTGGAGCTTATTTTCTGCATTTTCTTTTTCCTTCTTTTTTTTTTTTTTTTTTACTTTAAATGTATTTGGGGTTTGGAATGTTCTGTTCTAAATTCACTCATGGCTCTGGTTCTGTGCTGAACTTCCTAAAGCCCAGACAAAACTGAAACCCATCAGTGCAGCACTGCTGCGCTCAGGCAGTCACTCCGTCCTCATCTCCACATCATTCAAAGAGATCAAAAAACACATCCGGAAAGCAGTGGTGCAGCAGCTCCCAAACATGAGGAGGCTGATTCCCCGCGTCTGATTGTTCAAGGAACTTTAATTATATCCCAATGTATTTGTGTGTCCATCAGTCTGCATTTGTACATGCACACAAAGTAGTTATAAACCCCGAGCTGCTTCCCCACTGGTGAGCTGCTGTGTTTTGGGGGTGTGTGGCTCCACACACACAGATTGATGGATCTATCAACGATTTATTGATGTTGCATCACTATTTCTATACCTTTAGATGCAAACAAAAGCTGGGATTCAAATAGAAAATGTAAATGCTCCCCGCTGAGCCCTCGGATTAACCTTCCAACCCTGCGCTGGTTCTCTTTGCCCCGAGCAGCCGGCTGAGTGTCAGGGTCTATCCCTGGGACCGGTGGTGTGGCCAGGCAGGATCAGGTCCTGAGCGCATTTGGGAAGCCACCGCTCAGTAACAGAGCTGAGTGTGCACATAATAAAGGAACGAGGATTCAGCTTTAACTGTTAAGGATTATTAAGGATTTAAGCCTAAGAGGTGACAGAGAGGACTTTGGGCTGTGTGAGTGTTGGTGTGTCTGAGGCTTGTGGTATCGATGTGTTTGATGGTGAGGGGGGAATGTTGCTCCTTCAAAATGCAGCAGAGGCAGCGGCTGAGAGGGGATCCCTGTGAGAATGGAGTCGGGAGCTGCCGGGGCAGGGAAGGGGAGCCGAGCCCTGGTTCTCTACACTCAGGAGCATTAAAACAGAGGCTCCACAGCTCCGCAGTGCTCGCGCCATCCAGACGCTGTGAAGGCCTGATCCTGCCATCCTTCCCCACGCTGAGTACAAGTCCGGTCCCTCTAGCAGGTCTTCGAGGTGAGGAGGGAAAAGGGTTGTAGGGCAGGGGCAGTTTGTGCTCTGCCATGGACAGCGCGTACCCTTCGCAGAGCCCACCAGCTCCTGGGGTGAGCAAGCACGGCATGAACAAGTCCCAAAAGATCCCACGGGAGGGAATTCCCTCGCATTGATCGGCCCCATAGCAAGGTACTGATTTCAGGGGAGTCCTTAATCCCGCAGGATCCGTTATCCCGGCAAAGAGCGGGGGCTGAGCAGGCGGGGAGGGCGCAGGGGTCGGAGCCGAGGCTGTTTGCATAGAGTTTGTATTTTATTTAATGTTTTTGTTAATTATTCCGTTTTAAATACGTGGTGCGGCGCGCGCGGTCCCTCGGGAAGTGGTCATGCGGATCTGAGGTAGAAAACCCGGCACAGGAGTGTTCCCAAATGCACCTTTAGGTAGTTTCACCGCAGCCACGCGTCGGTCAGGCAGCGGACGGGGACAGGGGTTGGGGCTCGTATTTACAACAGCAAACGAACTAAACCGCTTCAGCCCGGCCAGGGGGGGCAGGAGCCGCCGATCGCTGCTGGCAGCGGGAAGGAGCAACGATTACAACAAACAGGGGAAGGGACGAGGGAGGGAATGGCCCGGCCGGCCCCCGGTGCCGACGGGACAGGCAGGATCCGGCCCCGCAGGGCGCCGGTCGCTTGTCTCCTTCGGAGCATCGGCCTCGGCGGGGGCAATAGGGCCCGGGCCGGCCCCGGTTACCGGGCCGGGCTCTCTCCGGCATTGCACATGGAGGGGCGAGCGGGGAGCGCCGTCGTGGGAAAGCCCTCAGGGGTTCAGTTCCAGGGCCCAGACCTGCTGGGGCCAGCCCGTCCGGCCCTTCAGCTTCTTCTCGCCGTGGCCCAAAGGCTGCGAGTACACCTCGGGCTGCTGCGGGAGAGGAGACGGGGAGAAAGGGGAGAAAGGAGCGGTCAAAGGGAGCTGGGGCCCTGGCACCTTGTGCCCGCCCCGGGGCTGCAGCCGAGCCCGCGGCTTCTGCCAACCAAGGGATAAAAAAGGAGGTTTTGGGGGTTCCCACTCCTGCACCCCACCCGCTGCGGCGGGGGGAGAAAGAGGCCGCCCTTGCCCCGAAAGGCGCCCTCTTCTCCCTGGAAAGCGGCGGGGAGAGGGGACGGAGAGAGCGGGGGTTCATCCCTCGGGGAAAGCGCCCGAAAGCCGGAATGGGCTTTCCCTCCTGCGGGTGTTTGTTTTTAAGCTGGGAAAAAGCAGGGCTCCAGCGGGACCGGGAGGGACGTTTCTCCCACAGCCCCGCGGTTTTCCCTGCCCGCTCCCAGCCCGGGCCAGCGAGGTCCCGACCCGCTTCTTACCGTCTCCCTTTTCCTCTTGTTCTCCCTGCCGTCGGCCTTCTTGAGCTCGGCTTTGAAGCCCTCGGTGTCCCCGGGCTGGCTGTCCTTGGCCAACACCTCCATCAGGTAGGCGATGTAGCTGGTGGCCAGGCGCAAGGTCTTGATCTTGGATAGTTTGGTGTCGGCGGGCACGTTGGGGATGCACTCTCGGAGCTCGGCGAAGGCGCTGTTGATGCTCTCCGTTCTCCGCCGCTCTTTCTTGGGTCCCCCGACCCCTTTCCTCCTGCCCAGGCGACCGCTGAGAGCCTCCAGCCGCCCCGGGCCGGCCGGGCCGTACTCGGCGGCGCCGTAACTCGAGCTCTGGCCGGGGATCTCGGGGTTCACCTCGGCCGGGCTGAGCACCCAGCCGGGGAAATAGGCTCGCTCCTGGTGGCACCGCGCCGCCGGCCCGAGGAGGAACGGGTCGTGCAGCATATGGTGGTGGTGGTGGTGCTGGTAGCCCCCTACCAGGTTCATGGTCTGCCCCGCTGGCACCGGGGGCCGCGCTCAGCAGCGCACCAT
>JAOEHX010046322.1:0-10481 GCA_025448015.1 Bolborhynchus lineola | reverse complement strand
GTCTTTAAAAATTTTTCTTTCTTTTTTTTTTTTTTTTATGTACAGCTGCTGACCAGACATGCCTGCAGTATTTGGAGTTGTTAAAGACTTTTGCTATATCTTGTTTTTAGTAAATAATTATCAGTTTACTTTTCAGTCTGTAGTCTTGTATGACAGTCCAGAATGAACTAAATTAATCTCTCAAATACTTACCAAACAAAATACCCTACTGATTGTGGGAATCAATCAATCAAACAAATCTGATAACCTAGATCAATCTAACCATGCATCAGGGCCTTAGTGGGTTGGGTGTTACAGAGGTAAGTGCATTAATAGTAGGTGTTGATAAGTATCCTCAGGGAAGGAGGAGAAAATGTGTCAGAAACCTAATACAGCTTTCATTCCATCCAGTAAAGCATCTAACAGAAATAAACCACCATTCTCCAATTTCCTGAAGCTATTGAAATAATTAATTGCTAATATACTTGTATGCAGTTTAGAAGCTGTGATTACATGCAAATGATTACAAAGGTCAAATTCTGTAACAGCTCTTGGATGATTAGGGCTTCTTATAGTTTAGCCTGCTTTTTCAGGGCACGTAACTGTCATATAGTGTACTGCAAGCCATTATTCTTTGTCCCTCTCCCTTTTAAAGGCTTCAGTATCTAAACAAAATCCAGATTATAGGATGTTGATTTTGTTTGATGGGTTTTTTTCTGTTTTTTCATTCCCTTGCTTTTCAGTTTTATGTCTCTCTGTACTTGAAGGACTCTTTAAAATAGGACTCTTCATTGTGATGTGTGGTAAATCTACCACTGAAAGGTGGTTATGTAAGAAAAAAAAAAAATTACACTGGAAATTTCGTACAATCAATACCTGGAATAGGAAATCCAAATTCATAAACAAGGGTCATCTGTCCTGCTCCTAACTCGAGCCCTCTTAGCGTCATGAGAGCATTTTGGCAGTAGAGGGAGCTGTGAGACGCTGAAGACGGGAAAAACACTGGCTAAGAGAGGTTTCAGTTACAAAAATAAGAAAAAAACTGATTTCTTTTTTATTCGCATATGGCCAGCAAAGTTAGTCAGAGAGCCGAGAAAACGGGGAAGTAAATTCTGTGAGTTATCTTAAAACCCCACTAAAATCATAATGACAGATACGGTTGCATCTGAATCTTTGTTTAGGCCTCAGGGCTGTCCTGGGGCCCATGTGGCATTGTGACCTTTTAGCAAAAAGCCTTACATGAATCAGCCTTTTAGGGCTTGCTTGTTTTCTGAAGGACAAAAGTGCCAGCAGCACACAGGTTTAGCTCACTGATGCGTCAGAGGGAGTCCAGGGCCGGGGGGCAGACTACTCTCTAGGCATGGGGACAGGACTAGCTGACCCTGGGGGGCATCGTTCGAGAGACAGCAGATGTAACTAGTGCTGACCCTCAAGAGACGGTTTTATTGCAGCCCTGAGGAAACAGTGCAGCTCAAGGGGTGTGAGGCTGGGTTGAAGATAACACAGACTGCACAGCATGGTCAGATCATGGTGCTTATTTGTCACCTGTCAGGAACACTAGTGTTTGGAGTCAGTGTAGTTTGAAATCATTCCTTATCTTGTTAAGATCCTTTTGATATTTTTATTCATGTCCTGAAAGAAAGTTGCTCAGAGCCTGCTAAATCTCTTCCTGACACAGAATTATTTGAACCCTTGATAAATGGCAACAACTGAAAATCTGTATGTTAAAAAGCATGGTCATACTTTTTGAAACAAATGCAATTAAATTACTTTCTGTGAGATACCAGTATATCATCAGCACATGCTTTATATTATTCCTATTGGTTAGAGGAAGGTATTAATGGGATATCATTTAAGACTTCCAAGTGAGCTGTATTATCACACCATATTTTATGCTTTCCATTTTTATATTTACACAGCATAGTCTTAGAGGCTTGGGTTCTGTGAGTTTTCTTTCAGGCTTTGCCATCTGTATTACGTAATGTTGAATACAGAGAAACTGTTTATCCATATAAATAGTATGGTAAGGAAACTAAGTTGTCATTTGAGAACCAATGCAAGAAATTATTGAAGTTCTGCTTAGAGAAAATAATTTCTGCAGCCTTTTACATTATGGCACTGAGGTAGGACTTGGTGCAGACAACATTTTAGCGTGTCTATCAAATTATAATTGGATTTTGTTTATTCAAGGCAAAACAGTAAACTTAAGGAACTAGCCTGTGTTTTCAACAGGGCTAAGTAATTGCAGCTTAAAAGGTGCTGTGAGGGGATAAAAGTTAAAAAAAAAAAAAGGGTATGTAGAAAAATGGTCTTTTTTTTCATTGTTTTGGTTCATTGTGTTGGTTTTTTTTCTGGAGCTGTTCTGGGTGAAGTTCTTAGGTTCTTTTGAAGATTCTCTTGGCTTCAACTCCTTCGTATATGTAAGTCTGTTAAGAAATTAGGAAGAAAAATAAGTGGCTGGTATTGCAGTTTCATTTCACAGATGCTATTGAGAGATGGGCAGTAGTGATTTAATGAATTATGACTTGTGGCTGTGAGGGCCTGCCACTCTTGTGCAGGCTTTGTGGAAAGAATGTGAGAAAAGCAGCCTGTTGTCAGTAATGCAAGCATTTGGACCGCCATGGGAGAGCTTTTGGGGACTTTAGAAAAACCTTGAAGTGTTGAAGTTCCTGTGTTCCCAGTACCACTATTTAACAAGTTTCATCTGTGTGACTGTTTTTGTTAGAAGCACTGAAGTGTTGGACTGTATGTTTTGGTATCTCACATCTGACAGCTGTCCATGAGGTTGGTGGTTTTTTTTTATTTTATTTTATCCTTTTAAGAAGCTTGTGTCCGGCTAACGGAGAGCATCTAAAGCATTACAGTTCAGTTCAACTACAGAGCTGTGAAACACTTCCCTTTTGTTTTAGACAGCCCCCTGTGCATCATCTCCTGCCCCAACACCAAACTGTCTTTTAAAAGGGCACTTATTGGCCATTGATAGCATTACACTGTTGTAAGCTGCTGTGGTAAGGGTTCTTAAGGCAGAGACTTGAAAAAGAACATATCTACACAGTCTGTATGTCTGTCTGTGCCTCTGTCTGTCTGTTTATATCTTCTGTATACAGGTTTTATTCACAGGCCTCAGAATGCGTTGGTAATATACAGGTCACGTGGGTAGAAAAACATAGAAGTCACAGGTTGTGAGTTTTATTTTACTCACATTATTTTATTAAATTTTGATAGATTACTTGATTTGAGAATTTTAACTAAAAATATTCTAAATTATTAATATTTTAAATTATTTGGCTTGAAGAAAATATTTCCAGTTTCAGAACAGCTTTTAATTTTTTTCAATTAAGATATTGTAAAGTTGTATGTAAGTGACCACTTAACTCACCTGAACAAGTTCATCACCTATGATTTCTCTGTTCGCTTTGAGTACTTTTCCATTATCTTTTCTAGTAAATGTTCCTACAAGTTTGTTTCCTTCCATGTTCCAAGAGCCCTGTAATGGGGGAAAAAAAAACCAACCCAACAAACCCAACCCTGCAGATGTTTTACTATAGATATGACTCTGATTTGATTTTAAAACTGCAGGAATGCTTTAAAGTGAGAAGAGATGAAAATAGTGTAATAATGGGGTTTTTGGGCATCGAGAGAAAGACTGTAAAAATGAGATTTTAATTAAACCACTAGTTAATTGCATATTAGTTAAGCAAGATTTTTTTAGTGCTCAGCACTCCTTATTTTAGTTAACTGCATCAACAGAGAGAAATTTCATATAAATACTGACTCTGCCCTCTAGGTCCTGGACTTGAGTATTGCAAGTAGTAAAATTGCATTTGCCTGGATTTGATGTTGTGAAAATTGCTACATACTCTGCTTTTTGGACCCTCTGTGGAACCCTGAGTTTCATGGTACGGTGTTGAATCCTTAAGACTATTGTCATGATTTAAACCCAGCCAGCTACTAGGAAGAAAATTAACTCCCAGCCAAAACCAAGATAAATACCTTGTGGTTTTGTATATAAGCTGTAAGCATTCCTGAACAGTCACACTTTAAAAGTAAAATTTAAATTAAAAACTAGGAGGCAAATTATTCATGTTGAAACTGTACTTCATAAAGCTATTGCCATATATAATAAATACAATAATATAGGAAGTATCTTACAGTAAGTTCAGTCCCATCAGCCAAACTGTACTCAAAATCAACTCCCAGTGTGAATTCGATGTCTATGGTACGGAAGTTGCTTGATTCTTTGAGAGTAAATTTTTTTCCATCTTGTTGAAAAGTGATCTTCAAATTATCATGAGCTCCTAACTTTCTTTTCATCATGTTAACACCTAGGAAAATCAATTAACATAAACCATAAAAAACAAAACCCACCACAAAAACTGGAGCATCATCTTTGTCTCTTTTTAGTGACTTTTATCCAGTGAAATGAGTTTATTCCAGCATTCTAACCCAAATTTTCATTTTTTATCACTTTCTGTTGAGGCTGTATTCAGCAGTACAAACTATCCAACTGGAATGGTTGTGTTTATATCCATATAATGCACAGATTATAAACACTTAAAGTATCAGGATGTTAAAATTACTCGAATCATGTGTTTCTATAGAACTGAAGAATGATTTCCTTCCTGTGTAGTTTCAAAAGTAGTTTGATGTTATCAAATAAATATTCCTGCTGTAGAATTCTTCTGAAAGTGTATAATTCAGATTGTCTGAGCCTTCTACTCAAATGTGGACTAGAGATTCTTTCCTCTGCTGAAATAAATCTGCTGCAGTAAGTTAAATTGCTTAAGATTCAAACAATATAATTAAAATCAGAACATTTTGCAGTTTCCCCCCTCCCTGTTATGATCCTCTGAAAACAAATGCAGTACACTATGCAAGGGCAGAGCAGCAAGCAGCAAAAACACAGGCTAGCCAGAAGGTAGTTCATAGAAAGCTTGAGTTTTTATTTGGTGATAATGATATTATTCTTGTAGAAGGCACTGGAAAAGTAAGACTTACCCATTGCTTCCATGAACTTTTCATAGTTTTCATTTCTGTCTATTTTCCAAGTACCATTAAATGCCATGTTTCTGCCAGTTGGACTCTTCTGAAGTAACATACCTTTGCAAAGAGACTTTATGTACTAGCTTATCTTGACAGCAGTTTATAGGATGATGTGGCTGACTAAAGCTCAACTGAGGCACTAATTCTTTTCAAGGAGAAGATTACCATGCTTTAATCAAATTTCCAGTCATGACAACACTGCTTTGCTGAATCTCTTCCTTATTGCCCTCAAATCATGACAACATCTTTATTGCTCATCTTAATAAAGAATTGCTAATCTATTCATTTTATTCATCATATTTGAGTTGTAGTGGAAATTATCAGTAAGGTAGAAAAAGGAGCCGTACAGAGTGCTAGAAGTTGACCATGTGTTACAGTTAAAATCATTTTTTTCGAGACCTTTTGGTCTTAAGATGGGATTTGATGCAAGCTAGTGTGCTGTAGTTGTGAATACACATGTTCCACCTGCAGCTATTCCAGTTCAAGAAGACTTTCACTTCAATAGTTTGCAGAGGTTATCTTCGATCTGTCAAGGGAGCTCCTCTGATGAGCATTCCAGCTGCTGTGGTCTTCCATCTTAGAAGTGCCTTTTTTTCTTCAATGCTAGGAAGAAGCAGCACCTGCCACTCTTCCTGTGCTTGCTACCTGTTCTTTCCTCTTTCTATGTTTTGTAAGGTAAAGAAGCCTGCCAGAGGGAAGGTGTTCAGGTGGTTTCCTGTTAGTGGTGGTGGGGAGTATCTCACAATATCTAACTCAGAACACCAGTTAGGCTTTATTTTGTAGTTTTTACATGATTTTTTACATGTTTTACAGTTTCTTTGCACATTTTCATGTGTTTTTTATCACCTTGACTTACATAAAAGTTATTTGCAAAGAAGCAGGCACAGTTTTAGTAGAGAGAAATACTGACTCTGTATAAGAATTTCAGAACTAATATCTGTTTGTGAAGGGCAAAATTGAAATACTGTATCTCACTGTGAACTGAAGCATGTCTGGTATAGGCAAGACATTTCAAGATGTTTGACTTAGGGATATATATGCATGCTAGCCCCTGTAATTGGAACTGGGTAAAAATTAGCTAACTCTAAAGTGCATAGTCATATCAGCATGGTGCTAAATCCAAACTCAGTGTCTCAAAAAATGTCAGAGCCCATTCCCAGTGCTCTGCTAATCACAGATGACTATCTTACCTTTCAGGCTGCTCAGAAAATGGGTAAAAGGAGTTTCTGTTAGAGTCAGATTACCACTTTTTATTGCACTGGGGTGTTTCTCGACCCTTGTAGTTACCATTGTCAATCTATATTATATATTTGGTATACATACATAAACAAAAATACCCAATGTCTGGTTATGGTTTATCCAATTTATTGTTGCATAATAAAGTTAACTCTCTTTGCAGTCTTTGCAGAAGGGTTCTTTCTGACAGTAAGTCAGTGTAGTGTAGTGCAGTGCAACTTTTGAACCACTTCTCTTGTACCTAGTAGAAAATTGAAGTTCACATAATTTTAGGTATGTATAAAATCTAACAAATAGAAAATTGCATTTATTTTGAGCATCTCAGGAAAGCTTTTCTACTTTTCAGGTGGGTTCTGCATTCTCTCCAAGAACCTGCTAATTAATTTCATTTAAGAAATGCTAAGTTATCTGAAGTAGTGTTTCTATATTTAAACAAAACTAATGTTAGTGATTGCTTCCTCATTTGAGTACAGTCTGTCTTCTTAACCTTTGAGAAAGTAACTCAGAGTAGTGACATTCTGCAGGTTAAGAATAAACTTCTACATCAAACTTACGTCAGCAGTTTTTCTGAACCTTAAAACAGGGGGAGGTTCTTCTAGAGCGAGTCCTCAACTAAAAGGAAGATCTCTTTGATGTACTTTTCTAGTCAACTAGCTCACAACTTGCTTTTTCCCCCTTGTGATTCCTATCTCCCTCAGAAGTCAGGCTTACCATACTTTTTTACTTCAGCAATTTTTACCATGGGAGCAGCAAGTAGCTGGGTCCTGAATTTCGCATCAAAACTTGTTGCTCTGTTTCTGGCCTATTTTTCCTTTCCTTAACATTTCACTGGGCATGAATCCTTAGGATCCTGTTCAGATCAGCCCCACAGATCTGTCAGTTAGGTAGAAGTCTCTGCAGGTGGTCAATATTTATGAGCTTCACAGTGTCTCTATGTTGGTGTAGCACTGACAGGAGAAAGAACTGTTCTTCTCTGAGGTGTGTTGGAATGTCAGTGCTAGAACAAGCAGCCATCTTTCTAATCTCTCAGAATTTACATGAGTTACTTAGGACTATTAACATACTAAAATTTGACTTCAGTTTCCTCACCAGAATCGTATGATACACAATTTAATCAGAATTCTTTTGAGTTCCTATAAAAGCTGTGTTTCCTTCTAAAATTATAATTAATATTGTGTTTACAGTTTTTTTTGTTTAATGTTGGAATAGTCCACTATCTTTTTCCTTCTTCAAGTCTATGTCATCCTTGTGTGGCTTTCAAAACTACAATTTTTGCTTAGACGGTGTATTGAAAAACCTGGGGTTTAGTGTTGCTGATTATGTGTTAGTCATAAAAGCTAAGGGTGTATATTCTTGGCTTTGTGGCTTTCTTCATCATGCAAGCTTCAGAACGCTGAAAACAGACAAGTTTTTTAACTTTGAAGTTTGATCTTTAAATGAGGTGGATGGAAATAAATAATTAGCTTATATGGTCATGCCAATCTGATCATGCCAGTCTGTGGTAATCGTGCCAACCTGTATCATGATGGTAATGGACAGTGAGGGTCCAAAGATCAGGGTGACAAAAATGCTTTTCAGTGCATTTTATTCATCTATCCCATTTATTTTGTGATTTGTCTTCAAGTTGTTCTGCCTAAAATTAACCAGGACAGTAGATCTCAGCCAAAACTCAGCTTTACCATGGAGTGGTTAAGGCCTGGTGCCAGCATGAACACAATATGCGTATGTAAATATTATTATATATAATATAGTATATTAAAAAGAGATGAATCACTGTCAAAATCATGCAGATTAACTGTTTTCTGTCTGATAGCTGTGAACTGATTTGTCTATATGCATGTGTTCTACTGGATGATTCTTCTGTTTGTCTTGAGATAGACTGCAAGAATGGTTGGGCACTTTAATCATCCAAGTTCTCAGGATCCCTTATTGTGGAGTTTTACTAAGCATTTAAACCACAATACTGAAATTTCTGTTGATACGGTAAATAGGCAATTCTGTTTAAAAAATAGTTGGCCAGTAATATAAAGTATAACTCCCATAGTTATACTTTAGCATAACTATGGGAGGCCTAGCAGCAAGGAGCTCAATGGAACTAATGCTATCTCTTGGGTGATTAATTTCAAAGTACATCTTTTAATTGGATGTTGTATTGCTGCCGGATTAGATCATAATTGAGCTAGATTTTGTCCTACTCCAGCTGCTTGTTTGCCAAGTTTCTGGTTTCATTTTCAGTCAAGGAGAATCTCCTAGATACTGCTGATAATGCAGTCTGCTCAACATGAAGATTCAATATTTGAAGATTATTTAGAAATTTCCAGTGAATATACATCCATCTCTCTGATAGTTAATAGTGGGCTGTGAAACTTGAAACTTACTCTTAACTGTCTGTATACACTCCTGTGTAATGTCTCTGATCCATACAGTGATGCATGTTTTTGAGAGTTGATTATTGAACAAAACTGGAGTCAGCGAGCTAGTAAACTCCAGGTTAGAATATCTAGAAGCAAAATACAGGTTTTTTTCTCTAACGCAGTTATGACTCTGGTATTTACTTCATCCATTACTGCTTGCTAAAGTGAATCCTAGGATTACTTGGAATGGTAGAATCTACCCTAGTTTTAGTGAAATGAGGGTGACAGTGGACAATTGCCACTAAAGACAAGTGTGCTTTTCCAGTAAAGTTCATATTAATCTCTGAGTATTAGTGCCATTTGTCACTTGTCACATAGAGACTGATATGTTGGTTGACCTGCATGCTTTGTGTCAGGTTTATCTAAGGTATTAAAATGTATATTTTCTAGGCAAATAATAACAGGCACATTTAGAGAAGTAGTTTCTCTTAGTTCAGAATATGGAAAGTGATCAAACTGTAGGACTGAATTTTAGTCCAATAAGCTAATGATGTACAGTACAGAAAGTCTTCATCAGTCTTTTTGGCTTCCCCAAAATTTGAACTGGACCTCTAGTTCATTTCAGCATAGCTATTTGCTGATTGTACACTTTTGCTCTTGATTATCATATAGCTCCAAACTCCACCAAATATTATTGTGATTATCTAGATTACTAACTTGAATCATATCTCGCCTGTAAAATAGTAAGCTTCAGAATTCTTTTGAGCTCAGCATCATAGCAAGACAGCACCCTATATGGCTTAGATATTTAAATATTTATATATACAAAAGAAAAATATGTCTTCAAAACAAAACATTTGTTTAATATCTCACATAAAAGCAGAATGGACAGCCAGATCTTGGCTCTGTTTCCAGCTCAGAAAGAGACTTTTTATGTGCCCTTGATCAATTTGATCCCTCTACTTATCTGTAAAATAAATTTCCCTTCCATTAAAAGCCATATATATCATAATGTGTCAGTGAGTTAAGTACTACAAAAAAGTTTCTGAACTAATGCCTATATGTGAATACATCATGTGTAAACTAGTGATATGATTTAACTGTGGATTTTACTACTAGTTTTTGTTAAAGATCTTTGATGATAAACATCATTAAAGTGTAAATCTGTTTATCAGCCATTATGAAACACTGGGTGGGCAGTAGCAGGCTGTGGCTTAAATTGATCATCCTCATATTTCAGCGGGAAAGAGGATTTTATCTTTACTTGCTGGTGCAGATTGTGAACAGAAACTAATGCAGCTGTTTAGAGAACAGTTCAATCTTTCAGGACGTGTAAAAATAAATTTCTGTCTGAAATAAAATAAGAGCTTTGAAATAATGGGGGGAAAACATGCAGCCAGGCATTTCAAGAAATGGATTGTAAATATAGAATCATAGAATAGTTAGGGTTGGAAAGGACCTTAAGGTCATTGAGTTCCAACCCCCCTGCCATGGGCAGGGACACCTCACACTAAACCATGCCACCCAAGGCTCTGTACAACCCAGCCTTGAACACCACCAGAGATGGTGCATTCACAACTTCCCTGAGCAACACATTCCAGTGCCTCACCACCCTTACAGTAAAGAACTTCCTCCTTATATCCAATCTAAACTTCCCCTATTTAACTTTGAACCCATTACCCCTTGTACTATCACTACAGTCTCTAATGAAGAGTCCCTCCCCAGCATCCCTATAGCCCCCCTTCAGATACTGGAAGGCTGCTATGAGGTCTCCATTCAACCTTCTCTTCTGCAGGCTGAACAGCCCCAACTTTCTCATCCTATCTTCATACAGGAGGTGCTCCAGTCCCCTGATCATCCTTGTGGCCC